>VMDO01028186.1:0-24271 GCA_007922755.1 Pedetes capensis
ACATAAACAGAATAGCAAATACAGAAAGCAAACAATATATTAAAGAAACCTGGCATGAAATAAAAGTAGGGAAAATATTTAAAATATAATTTTTTTCTTCAATTATCATAATTTTTTCCAAGTAAAAGCCTAAAGAGTTAAAATTAAATAATTGGTAATAAATGGAAAAATGATACAATAAATTTCTTTTACAAAATCCTAAGTTTATTATTACGTATTCCATATTTAAAAATAGAATATAGCATAATATATTTATTATATTCAATAACCATAAGTTGGTTAAGTAAGACATAAGAGGTACAAAGAATATAATATATATTAATGAATTTAAAAATTGACTGATAAATTCATAACCTGAAAAATAATTGAACTGATAAGTTCAATATATAAATTTCTTATTTAGAAATCATTAAAACAGTTAAATATAGTATATTTGTTGGGTTTTGGATATAACATTTTTCCTACATTTTATTTCTTGCTTGCTGTTTCTCTTTTTCCTGGTAAGTAATGAACCTAACTCCTCAAACATGTGAAGCATGCACTTTACCACTGTGATATACCCCCTGTAAATAAACTTATACCCCAGCCTCTATAAAATAAATTTTTGATGAAGAAATAGGTAAACTCTATGGGGAAAGAAGAAATTCACTCTTAGAAATAAATTTAGAAAGGAACTCTGACCTTAGGACTAGAAAACCTATTCAACATTTATTCCAGGACAAAACATAATTCTTATTGCTGGACAGTGAATAAATCTGTCCTATGCTTTAGAGGGAGATTCTGTTTTTTCAGGCTATTTATTCCTTATAGAAACATCCTTATAAATATAATATGAAAAAACTTATACAAAATGAAATGCTGTAGACAATTATCTCCTAATAACAAGAAATGACATAATTAACTTCAAAATAGTGATAATATGTAGGGAATACGAGAACAACTATAGCATCTTAAAGAATTTCAAAACTACTAATTTACTCACTTGAAAAACAAGTAGAGGAGGCTAACTCCAGAAAGGAGTGTGTAGCTATTTGTGTGTATATGTGTTTGTGTGTGTGTGTGTGTGTGTGTGTGTGTGTGTGTGTGTGCATATATATATATATATATAGAGAGAGAGAGAGAGAGAGAGACAGAGACAGAGACAGAGACAGAGACAGAGACAGAGGAGACAGATTAAGAAACAAACCCTATTTAAAGATACCAGTGTACTACTGAAACAATGAGTTTGAGAAAACAGGATTCCAGAGATGGGAGAATGGTGGATCCCGATTCTGTACCTGAGTTTTATCTGCTAATTCTATACAGAAGAAAGAAGCTAAGAATCTGTACTTTGCCAATTAAAGATGCCACTACTGCTATAGAACGACACAGTCTTATAAATGTAACATAGCACAAAAGCTTATGCAAAATATACAGAAATACTAAAGAGAATTATCACCCAACAACAATAATGAGAATAACACATTTAGCTGCAAAATATTAATAGTACTATAGGAGGAGAACAATTGCATCATTTTAGAGAGGTTTTATTTTAAATAGGTTGATTTTAAACAGTTTGATGTTTTGGTGGTTTTATAAGATTTAATGTACTTGGAAATGTTTTCTATCTCAAACATAAACCTAGACTTCTCACAAAGACAATCTCCAAATTCTGAAGCTATGTGAAACAGGAGGAATTTGCACTTCATATCCCTATTGTTATTTTTCTTTCACATGAGATTTGCTCTGGCCTGTGGAATTTAGACAGAAGTAACAGTGTAACAGTTCCAGGTGTAAGTCTTAGGAAATGTAGATTTTCCATTCCTTTCAGGATACTAAACAAGACAAGCACGTATTCATGGTATCCAATATTCTTGGTCTGATAGTGAAATATTAGAAGTATATCAATACATGCTGACTAGAATTTAGGTCAGTTGGTAGAGTGCTGCGCTGCAGTCACTGAGATCCTGAGTTCAATTCCCATCACCACAAAAATGGGAGAAGGGCCTGGCAATCCACTCCCAAGACAATCCCGAAACAGTCAGCCATTGAAAACCCTATGAGGGTCGCTATGAGTTGGATACCAACTCGACGGCACCTAACAACAACAACATCAATACATAGATCCAAAAGCTTAAAGACATCTTGATTAAAATATGTGACTGAGATTTTCTGACATTTCTTATATAACATTAATTAGACAATAGACAACTGATATAGAAGTTGTTAACTAGTGAAAGTAGATTTTAGCAAAACCTTGAATGTGTGCTATTGGCTGTAGGAAGGATATGAACAAAAAGTTATAAAAACTGGAACTATACTGACTCATGTTATGCAATGCAAAAATAAATGGCAAACCTTATGAATTACAATAATGTAAACTAAAAATAAATGTACATGATTTTGTGAAGTAGGGTGAAGGACTTCTGAGACAAAATGCTGGAAGAGTGAGTTACCTGTTTCTATTATAGACCATATGATTTTTATATAGAAACAACAATAAAAATTTTAATATTGATAAAAATTTATTAAATAAACTAGCTATATAAGGTAAAAATAACATACCAAGTGTCTCATCTATACACTAAAAACAAGCACAATAACAATGAAATTTTAAAATATCTGTGTATAATAACGTCAATATTATAAAATATATTGCCAAAGAACAAATTTTGAACAAATTGAATTTTGAGGATCCAACTGGCTTTTACTGATTGATAAATGGGGCAGCATCCAATTCACAAAGTAGAAAGATGTTCCACCACATATGGCAGAGTGATTAGCTTTTACAAGATATCTTTAGTAGGAACAAAAAAATAGCTTTGGGCAAAAAGCAGACAGATTATTATTAGGTTGTTTTCTTTGTATGGGTTTAAGCAGAACAGATCTGGCCATTATGCAGGATCCAGTTTTCTGATCCCATTTTGATTGGTGAATCTACTACTTGTCCTAGAAAGTGGTGGTGGTTATTTTACTTGGCTTATTTGAGAATCTGGCTGTTGTTTCTCTCCTGACTTTTCCATAGGTAAGATCTTACATCTAAACTACTTAGGTTTTAGTTTGGTGATGTGAAAAGTGAGAGCTTCTAACATCAGTTAGTGCCCAATATTGTTTGTTTAACAGCACAGAGGATGCATCTATTAAAGGCATACAGATGATCTACACAACACACACACTAAAATAAGCTAAAATTATTATTGAGATAATGTATGTTGTTGTTGTTAGGTGTCATCAGGTTGGTGTCCAACTCATAGCGACCCTATGTACAACAGATGAAACACTACTGACAGTACTTCTCTGCTACTCATAGGGTTTTCAATGGGTGATCGGTTTTTTGGGAGTGGGTTGCCAGGTCCTTCCCCAAGCCTACAGCACCTGGTTTTCCCTGGTAGTCTCCCATCCAAGTATCAACCAGGTCCAACCCTGCTCAGCTTCCGAGATCTGATGGGATCAGACGCCTCAGTGGTAAGGCAGAAGGAGAGATAATGCATAGGAGACATAAATATTGTATAAGTTATCAGTTATCCCCCAAATTGAAGTACACAATAATGAAATTGATGTAGCAGTAAACATTCCAGTCAGTTTTAAGGTGCTTCTTGGTGGTGGAACAAATGTATGTTAAATTCTAAAGTTTGTATTGAACTATTGTTGTTGTTGTTAGGTGCTGTCCAGTCATGTCCAACTCATAGCGACACTTATAGGGCTTTCAATAGATTTTTGTTTCAGGATTGCCACAGGAGTGGATTGCCATGTCCTTCTCCCATGTTTGTTGTGCTGTGAATCAAACTTGGGATCTCAGGAATAGCAGAGGGGTGCTCTACTGACTGAACTAAATCCCAGCCCCGTATTGAACTATAAAGGCCAATAAATACGCACTTTGAAAACATAAGTAGAAGTTAATAACAAAGAGAAGAATAAAAATTTACATACATAAAAATAGTGGTATACAAACCAGTAATACTGACACATTCTGTGATTTAAATATACATGTACATATAATTGCCTGCAGCCATAGCCCTGTGGCATCTGATCCCTTCAGATCTCGGAAGCTAAGCAGGGTCGGGCCTGGGTAATACCTGGATGGGAGACCACCTGGGAACACCAGAAGCTGTAGACTTGGGAGAAGGACCTGGCAACCCCCTCCCAGAAATTCAATCTGCCATTGAAAATCCTATGCACAGCAGAGAAGCACTGACAATAGTGTTTCCCCTGTTGTACAGAGGGTCACTATGAGTCAGATATCGATTCGACGGCACCTAACAACAACAAAAACAACATACATATAATTAACATGAATAAAATCAAAACACAAAAAGAAATAGGAAAGACAATTGTTTCTAAACTCTTTTTTAAATTGAGTCCAATATGAATATCTTTTCACAAGGAAAACTCCAGGCTCATATCATTGTGAAGGTAAATTCCTCCAAACATATAAAAAGGAAATATCAGCAATCTTGCATAAAGTCTTTTTCTTTATACAGGCCCTCATAACTTTGATAAGAACTACAAGAATCTTAAAGATAACCAAAAAAAGTCTTTGCAACTATAAGCACAAAAATCCTAAAAATAGAGCAACAGCAAATCAAACCAGAGAAATACCAATAAAGTAGTACATTATGACTGAATAACATTTATTCTAGGAAAATAGAAACAACTAGAGAAGATAATGATTTCACTGATATATGAGGAAAGTTTAAATTTCATCATGAAATCATCATGTTAAAAGAATTTTTTTGTATATTAGGAACAAAAAGGATGTTTCTTGATATAATAAAAAACTATTAAAAACCTACACAAATAGTCCACTTAATAGCAAATTATGGAAAATTCTTCTTTGGAGATGGAGACTAAGAGAAGAATGCCTGCTATCAACATTTCTACTTACTATTATTCTGAAAGGGAGCAAGGATTTACCTCAGTTGGTAGAGCACTTCTCTGAGGTCCTGAGTTTAATTCCCAGCACTGCAAAAATGGGAGCAAGACATGGCAATACACTCCGGCAGCAATCCTGAAACAATCAGCCATTGAAAACCCTATGAAGGTTGCTATGAGTCAGACCCACCTGGACAGCACCTATCATGACAACAACAATTATTCTGAAGGTCCATTCCAATGCGTTAAAACATAAGAAATAACCAGTTAATGTAACAGGAAAGAAAGAATATCTTCCATTATGTTTTTATAATTTCTTTGTACATAAATTATGGATGATGAAGAAAAGTGATTGAATGAAAGTGAGATCTGGTTCATACAAACCATAGCATTCAGCAAAAATAAAGAAAATTTCATTATGCCACAACCAGTTGGATAATACTCTGAGAATTAATGTTCCGTGAAAAAACAATCTGTAAATGTTATATACGGTATTTTTCCTAAATACAGCATTTTGAGTGGATAAAGTATACATAAGCATATACAAACTCTCTGTGCTATTTCTTAAAACTGCACATGATTTTGTAATCATATTAATAAAAATATCAATGAAAGTGATATATGCAATTGCATGCCTAAGAACCTCTACAAAATAAAAGTTAAGAACTGATTCTTAGGGCTCTATGGAAACTGTACAATCTAGGAATTGTTGCATAACCTAATATTGTTGTTGTTAGGTGCCCTCAAGTTGGGTCCAACTTATATGACCTTCATAGAGTTTTCAATGTCTGATTGTTTGGGGATTATTTCAGGAGTGGATTGCCACATCCTTCTCTCATTTTTGTGGTGCTAGAGATTGAAACTGAGTCCTCAGAAAGTGCAGAGCAGCACTCTACCAACTGAGCTAAACCTCAGCTCCCATAATCTAATATAGTTATTTAAATCAAAGGTGCACAAGTTACCGATATCATAATATTCTGCTAGCTTTTTGTCCAAAAATTACTATTCTATCATTTGCCTGTTTGATTGACTCATATTCCATTTAATTCTTCTAGACATCATACAGTGCATGTTTTAATTCCCTAATGATATACACATAGATCCTGATTTCTATTACTATATTCTAAACATCTTTAGTAGTATATTATCCACGGTTAATTTGCATTACATTTATATTAAATGGTCCATCACTCAGTTGCCAATTCCAAAATTCTTTATCCATTTCATTTTTATCATGCTCTGAATTAATGAAGCTCAATGACATTTCTGACTGCTTGCAAACTTGATAAAAATCATTCATATCTGTAGTTCTACCATGAAATCATGATTAATAAACTCAACCGTACACTAAAAAGAATTTAGCAAATCCACTCCCACTTCTCTAATAAGGTTTCTTTTTTTCCCAATGATTTGTCAAACTTTCTCTTTCTGAGATTCTCTAATCTTAGACTTTGCATTTGTTCTCACTAATTGGCCTCTCTTTCTTTGTGGATATAAATGATATTGGGCAGGAACTACCTCATCTTTCTAAAACACGCTCAAGTTGAACTGTACATGGAATTCTACTGTCTTTCTACCATGTGACACAATAAGGACAGTCCTGTACTCCTCTCAAGGAAAAATATGCATGGCTAGACTTTCACTTTATTTTGCCTGCTCAGTCTTCTAGTATTGTAGCATTCCTTCTGTACTTCTGCCCAACTGTCTCAGATCCTTTTGCTATCTTCAACTCCTTTAACAAGCTTAATATTTGAAGATCTTCAGGGCTTGATCTTATATGATTATTTTCCAGCCATACTCTTTTGTAAAATGCTCTACATTACCAACCATATGCCAAAGACTTCCAAATGTATTTCTGTATCCAAGCCTAAATTACTTATTTGGAATTTCTTCGTGAAATAAAATCTCAGTCCTTTGAAATTGCTATGGGTATTCCTACTGTAGCAGTTCCAATCTTAGCAATACAGCCACCTTAGATGTTCAGAAAAGATTTCCATACACACACATTGCCAGATCTAATGAAGTCAGTGTTATGTATTTACATAATGAGTACATGAACATGTTCTATGGATTATAAATCCAAAAGATGTAGGGAATATTATTTCTTACCTTTCCAGTGCCACTAAACTTTTCTAAGCAATTGCCCTATCTTACCTAGACTCATCCCCTTTCTTTTCAATACTAGATTTTTTTCTACTACCATGAAAATTTTTGTTTTTTCTGGGTCCTGTATATGAGAGAGGAATGAGGTTTAGCTCAGTTGGTAGAATGTTTGCTCTACATGATCTGAGGTCCTAATTTTCAACTCCCAGAACTGAAAAAATGGGAAGAGGACTTGGCAGCCCACTCGGGAAAGAATCAGATATCAAAAGCTCTATGAATAGTAGAGAAGCCCTGACATAATGCCAGGCATGACACAAAGTCAGGGAGTATTTTGTTCTATCATACATAGGGTTGCTATGAGTCAGACCTGACTTGATGGCATCTAACACACATGTTGTGCGCATGCACGCACGCGAACACACACACACACACACACACACACACACACACAAAAGAGAGAAAATATGCAATACTTATCTTTCTGAGTCTTTTTCCGCCTAACATGATGATGTCCAATTCCATCCATTTTCCTGCAAATGACATGATTTTGTTCTTCTTTCTGGCTGAATAATATTCCATCATATGTATATACATTTTAACCATTCATCCATTGATAGGCACCCAAGCTGACTCTACAACTTGGCTGTTGTGAATAATTCCACAATAAATTTTGGTGTACAATATCTCTTGTATACTGATCATAATTCCTTCATATATATCCAGGAGTGGTATAGCTCTGTGTAATATCATTATTTTTGCTTATATTAATTACCACTCTCAATTTTTCATTTTCCATTCATTGGCCAGAGAGTAAGCTTTTAACAATATATCAGATAATAACATGTACTTTAAAATCTTCAAAATGATCACTCCTTGGCTGAAGGTGTAGCTCAGTGGTAGAGCACCTGGTCACCAGGCACAAGGCCCTAGGTTTGACCCCAAACACCAAAAAAAATTTTAAAGTCCTGTTGGGACTTATCTGATCTAGTTAGGAAGTGAAAGATTGCTTGGATGTTGCTTCTTCTATAAGCCCCCTTTTAAAATACTTCTTTGCTCTTTATTCATTTAAACTTAGACATCTTGGCCTAATTTTTAGGTCAGAGTGTGTCAGAGGATTCATCAAACATATATTTGATGTTCCCAATTCCTGGAAACATTTTCATAACATAGCATATCTTCTTGGAATTTGAATGTCAGATCTACTGTTACTACTTTAAAACAGCCTTCTGTGAATTTGCCACATAAATCATCCTTATGCTAAGCTATTATGTTTGATCCCTTAATATTTTTCTTTAAAGGATTTAGTTATCTAGTTTATCATTATTAATTGGTTTAGTGCTCTGGAATATGCTCATCATGAATTTGGACATCATATATCTCATTCATTTTTCTTCATAATGATTATAATAGGACATGAAGCACATAGGTACTCCATAAACACTATCAACAGTAGATACCCATACAATTATTGCCAGTTATACTTCTCATCTTTAAAAACAGAAGGATCACCCATTGTGGTCACGCACCTCTGTAGTCCCAGTGACTCGAGAAGCAGGGACAAGAGGATCACAAGTTTTAGACCACAGGCAGTAGGCATAATTTAGTGAGACCCTGTCTCAAAAAAATAAAAAAACATGGTACAACACTTGTAAAGCACACATTCAAGCCTGGGTTAAAACCCTAGTACTACAAGAAAAAAGAAAATAAAAAAAAGAAAAAAAGATCTCCCTGGATCCTCTAAACAACCATTAACATTAGTAGTAATATTTTAAGACATTGGCTCTTCTTTCACCATCCTTCCTATTATGTTCATTCTGAAATCAGCTCAGTTCTTGTTTTAAAGTTATCTAAATGAATTAATAAGGCTGAGGTTTAGCTCAGTTGGTAGAGCTCTGCTCTGCACTCTCTGAGGACCCAGGTTCAATCCCCATTACCACAAAAATGGGAGAAGGACAAGGCAATCCACTCCTGAAAACAATCCCAAAACAATCAGCCATTGAAAACTCTATGAGGGTCACTATGAGTTGGACTAGACACAAAGGCACCTAATAACAGCAAATGAATTAATATCGCAGCTCTGATCATTTTTGTTTTTATTCCTAGAGAAATGCTAAAGCATAACATGGGAGTGATGTCAAAAATATGATGAAATATAAGGTCTCAGACTTCACTCCCTTCCTCAACAAGAAGTTCAGCTAGCAATTATCCACAGACCAGAATATAGGGAAAAGCACAGCGTATGAAAACAATCCTGAGACACCCACATAAGTCCTTGAAACTGGTTACAAGCCAAGTTATAATCATACAAAAAGCGGTCTCACTTAAACCACACTCCCTCTCCTGCTTCCCTAAGTTGGCCTAGTGCCACAGAGAGTATATTCATGGGCCTATAGTTTTTATAGGAGGGAAGAAAACCATAGGTGACCATGCAGCCTCCCTAGCATTCTAAAATGCTTCTGAAGTCCATTCCAGTATCACTCTTGGGGAACACTAGCAGTGTCAGGGTTAGGCCAAATCGGATAGATACAAGAAAGGAGGCACACCTCATAGTGGCCACCATATGGACCTCAGTGGAACCTCTGTTCCTACCAGCCCTGGCACCCTGTTAGAGATAGGAGCCAACAGGTTAGCCCAACCACAAAGGGAAATTGTTTGTTTCAGAAGCACCGTGGGGAAAACAAATGGCCTAGTCTCTTATCAAAGAAGCTCAGGACCTTGCAGCTTCTCTGAGAAATTCTACCAAACATTTAAACAACTACTACTGTCCCTTCCCAAGCTCTTACTGAAAATTGAAGTACAGGAAGTAATTTCAATTTTTTTTTATTAGGCCAACATTACCCTGAGACTAAAGCCCAATAATAAAAGAAGAACAGAAAACTACTGGCCAAAATCCTTGATGAATATACATGAAAAAAAATTTCTCAGCCACCTATTAGTGGATCAAGTCCAATGGCACATTAAAAGGATCATTCAAGCCTGGAAATGGTGGCTCACACCTGTAATCCTAGCAACTCAGGAGGCAGAGGCAGAACAATGGTAGGTTCAAGGCCAGAGGCAGCCTGTGTAACTTAGCAAGACCCTGTCTCCCTGTCTCAAGATAAATAAAAAATGGTCTGATGGTGCAGGTCAGTGGTAGAGTACTTGCAAAGTATGTATATGGCACAGGGTTCTACCCCCAAGAACCACATAAATACATGAAAATAAATAAATAATCATTCACTGTGATCAAATGGGTTGAACCCCTGGCATCTCTCTCTCTCTCTCTCTCTCTCTCTCTCTCTCTCTCTCTCTCTCTCACACACACACACACACACACACACACATTAAATGTTGGTAAAAATGTAATGTAAAGGGTACATTTGTGTACTGCTGATGGCAATGTAGATTAGTACATCCATTATGAAAAAACTAAAAATAGAATTACCATATGATTCAACTATCACAGTTCTGGATATTTACCCAAAAGATTTTAAAATTTCTTTGCCAAAGAGAGGTCTGGGTCTCATGTTCCTTGTACCATTATACACAATAGCCACTTATGGAATCAACCTAAGTGTCCCTCAACATATAGATTAATTAAAAATGTGTTATATGTATCCACATATATAATTATGTTATATGTAATTGGGTTTTGTTTTGATTGTTTGTTTCTGCAGTACTGGAGGGTTGACCCCAGGTCCTTACACATGGTAGGCAAATACTCTACCACTGAGCTGCAGCCCCAGCCCCACCTCCTTTTTTCTTTTTATTTTAACTTGAGACATAGTCTCACTAAGTTAAACAGGTTGCCTCTAGCCTGAAACTCATAATTCTCATGCCTCAGCCTCCTGAACTCTGGGTAACATGCATGTGCCACAGTGCCCATCTATAATTGGTGTATGTGTGTGTATGTGTGTGTATGTGTGTGTATGTATGTGTGTGTGTTTATTAAATGTAATGGAATACCATTTAATCTTTAAATAGAGGAAGATCCTGTTTGCAATAACACAGGTGGAATTGAAGAACATTACATGTTCTCTTCCTCTATGTGTAGAATCTAAAACTATGAAACTCACAGATATAGAGTTTAGAATGGTACTCATCAGAAGCTAAAAGGATGGACAGATTTCAAAGATTACAAAGTATGTCAGATAGGAAAAATTAGAAATTTGTTTCTTATTTTGAAGATCTATTCCATAGCATGTTGTGGAATTTGCAGCATGTAAATGTTGTGAATAATAATGGAAAGTACGCATCAAAATAGCCAAGTCAGTGAATTTTAAATGGTTATTACCACTGCAAACAATAACAAAAGTTTTAGGTAGTAGATATGTTACCAGTAATTAGTTTGTCTTAATTATTCCAAATTGTAGTAATAGATCATAACATTACCTTGCATTCCCTAAGTCTATATGATTATGATTTCTTAATTTACAATTAAAGAAAATTAATATTTGAAAATAAGTCATAATAATAGAGAAGGATGAAAGAGTAAAATTAGTGGAGCAACAGTTTTATTATTATTTAGCTTATTTTTATTTATTATTATTTATAAAATAATAGCATTTTAAAGCATTTGCTTTGGAAATTGGACGTAAGTTTCAAAATACTCTCATTAACTTAAATTGAATAATTTGAAATGACCTAAAATATGCACAGCAACATTTCTTCCTTTAGCAATTTTTCAAATATTGTTTTCCAGGAAGATAGCATTTTAATAATTTTAGCTGAAGAAAAATAATTTTTAATTTTACCTTTTGATCCTACACACTTTTCTTTGAATAGGCCATAGCTCTATGTTGTGGTGGTGGTGGTTGTTGTTGTTGTTGTTGTTGTTGTTGTTGTTGTTAGATGCCGTGGAGTCGGTGTCTGACTCATAGTGGCCCTACATACAACAGGTGAAAGACTATTGTCAGTGCTTCTCTGCTATTCATAAGATTTTCAATGGCGGATTGATTTTTGGGAGTGGGTTGCCAGGTCCTTCTCCCAAGCCTAGGGTATATGGCATTCCCAGCCGGTCTCCCATCCAAGTACTAACCAGGCTCAAACCTGCTTAGTTTCCAAGATCTGTGAGGATCCCAAGCCACAGTGCTATGCCTGCAGGCATAGCTCTATAGCATAATATAATTGTTTCCTGATAAAATTAATATAATTTCAATATTTCTTATACTATGAGTCAGAATCCTATCCAAGGGAAAAAAAAAACAATGAAAGAATGTGAAAACAATGATCACCTATTTCTTTGGTGTGAGAGGGATTGTTCACTCAGAATTTCTACCTCCCAAACACTCAACCAAAGTTTTACTATCTGGGAGATATGAGAAGGTTGTGTCATAATTTGCGGAAGAAAAGTCACAAGTTGTGACAAACAGGCCATAGGTTCTTCTACCATGACAAGGCACCTGCTCCACTGTACTGTGTTCAGTAGTTTTTGAACCAAAACAGCATGACCATTGTGCCCCACCCTTCCTGCTCACCATATCTTGCACTATGTGACTTTTGTTGTTTCTGTTGTTTGTTTACTTTGATGAAAAAGTCCTCAAAAAGAAACATTTTGCAGATGTATAGGAGGTGCAACAAAAAATGGCAAAAGCCCTAAAAGGGAACACAAGGAGTTCAAAACCTGTTTTGAGAAGTGGAAATAGGCCTTGATAGTTGTACTGCTTCAACAGAGGACTATTTTGAAGGTGAAAAATTATGTTATTTTTTAAATGAACTCCAGGGTTTGGGGGCTTGCCACTTATAAATGGATTGGCATGTGATATGCTGGAATTGATTCTTGTATATATTGTCATTTCGGAGGTATTTTTCACTGCTTTAATCAACAGATAATAATACTAATAGAGTAATGAAATATACAAAATTGATCATTTAGACATTAGATTCATTTTTTAAAATTTTATATTGTGAATCAATTAATAATAAATGTTTTAAATGAAAAATTTCCAGTTTAAATTAGAAAAATTTAATGTGATGTAACTGTCATGTAACATATTGCTTATTTTTCCAGTGAGATCTGAATTAGCCAAAGAGTTTATATCTCCTGAGGCTAACATCATGAAGAAAACATTTTAATGAAGAAAAACATATCCTAAAGAGTAATTCAAGAGGAAATATGAGCTGCATTTTCTAACCTTACATTTGTTGAAGATGTAAGGACTATTTTTTTTTTTCTGTGAATTGAGTTAGAAAGTAGAAAATTAGTGGAACACTTTTTGCAAATGAATCTGATTGTTTATACCTAATAAATTTTGCTGAAGGGAATAAATCAAGGGAGATGGAAAGTTTCAACAGGTCAATCTTATCTCTGAGGGAGACACTGACAGAAAAGAGTAGGAAAATCTGTCTAGAGACTCATTGTACATCAATACTAAAATGAGATTCACTCAAGGCCCCTTGAGTGTAGAAGTTCACTAAATATCAGTCACATTCTCTGATCTCCTACACATGAAAGATTTTAGAAATGATACATTTTGTGTGTCATTTTGTATTTTAGCTATAAATAGGCCCTTCTTAGGCAAGAAATAGACTGGATAAAACCCAGGGAAAAAACAACACAGGTGCTAGTTTTGCCTCTTAAAATATTGAAATATATCAGAAAATATAATTGCAAACATAACTTCAAGGCTTCAAGTATTTTCTTCCAAAATAACTCTCATTTTTAAATAGCAGTATTACACACCCCCTCCAAAATGAAATACACTCCACAAAGTAAACATATGTATTCAAACAATATGGTAATATTAGTATTTTTGTTAAGTGGTCTCCATGCACTAAGCTTGGTTTTAAACCAACTTCACAAATTAATTTCTGTAATGCTTACAAAGTTGTTAAATCAGTACCATCATTATCTCCACTTATAAAAGAGCATGTTGAAGCACAATAATTTGCTTAGGGTCATGTAGCTAGCAAGTGATTGGGCCAAGAACACCAGATATTCTACAAGCAGTGCAAGGATCACATTTAGAAGCTATTGAGTTGAAGCTTGTGAGGAGTCAAATCATGTGGGCTCCCCTAAAGACTTCAGGCAGTCTTCCTGTTACTTAACCTTGTTGAATTTAGAATCACTCCTAAAATGAGGCAGCTCTACAGTCTCATGACTGTTTAACTATTTCTTCCTCAAGTTCTAAACTAATTTAGTCCAGAGAAATACCTGTGTGCTTACTGAATTGTTATTGCTAGGGTACTAAAGGTATTCTTACAAAGTATCATTAAATTCCTCAACCCAATGCTAAGTACTACAGGGAAATTTTTGAAAGCCTAGAAAATAGAGATTTGAGTAAGCGTATTTCATTGCACTTACACCTTTGCTCTTCAGAATGTTGGTTTCATCCTTATGTATTAACAGCTGATTCTGATATCATTTTGAAAGGAGTTTGAAATTATATTCTTCACCCAATGAAGTTAAATGAACCCAACAGGCGCCCTGTCCTTTCAAACTCTGTTTCTCTTGTGGTCAGAATTCTCTCCACTCTTTGCAGAAGGAATTCAATCTATCACTCCATGGGTCTATTTCATTACATAGTTAAATGATCCCAAGTAGCCTAACCTGCTTAGTCACGGTCCTTCATCAACTAAATATCTGCTGAGAAATGTACAAAGTATACAACTTTCTCCCTAGGAAAGGGCAACAACTAATTAATTGAATTCCTGAAAGATTATAATTAGCTACTTCATCCAAAAGCCTTCTGTTGTTGGGAGTTGCTGCTTTTAAAAGTTTAGAATCACACGGCATTTTTTGAAATAAAGACCACTTTTAAAAATTGTTATTATGCCAAGAGGTGATAGTCACCAGATTAATAGCCTAATGCAGTTTAGAATTATTATCACTGAGATGCATAGCTTCTTTTATAGATAGTCCATGAAATTCTAAATTAGTCAATTTAAGAAGAGCACTTACTAATATAAGAGAAATAAGTACAATGGATTTTACCTGACATCTATAATAACTTTGAGATTTAAATCAAGAGATATTCATAATGAAACCTAGCTAAGCTAATCTTGTTTTTTTCTTTTTACTTCCTCCTTCTCCCTTCCTTCCCTCCCTCCCCAGTTCCCTCCCTCATCTCCTTTCTTTCCTTCCTTCAATCTAATAGTTGAAGTACAGTGAGTAGTGGGTGCTTGGATCTTCTAGAAAGAAAAATTCAAAGGAAACTCAATTCTTGCTTTGATTAATCATTTGTATTTGGCAATTATAATAATATGCTTTTATATTTATAAACCTAAGCAAAACAGACCTGGCAAATTCAAGATGGTACCAAAATGAAAGTAAAAGATTCTACTATTTGGAAGCAATTTTTAGAGGAATGTAGGACAGCCAGTAGCCTTCAGCCTTGGCACTGTGACTTCCAATCCTGTCAGATCTCAGAAGCTAAGCAGGATCAGGCCTGGTTAGTACTTGGAGGGGAGACTGCCTGGGAACACCAGGTGTTGTAGGCTTGGAAGAAGGACTCGGCAACCCACTCCCAAAAAATCCATCCACTATTGAAAACCCTATGAATAGCAGAGAAGCATTGACATTAGTGTTTAGCCTGTTGTACCTAGGGTCACTATGAGTTGGACACCTAGTCAATGGTGCCTAGCAAAAACATCATGTTGGTCAGCCAGTAAATTGAGAAACTTCTTTTCATACGCTTTTCCAAAACAGATTCATGACTTATTTAATCACAGAACCTAATGAATCTTATTCCTATATGCTAAACATTCATAGCATTTTTCTTACCACATATAAATCTCATAAAATACTAAGCAGTCTTTAGAGTTGCAAGTTCCCCTCACATTATTGCCAATTTTTCTTTCCAGCCTTAAGAATAGAAAGACATATTTTAGAAAAACATTTTACTTAAAAAAAGAATGACTTTTCGGGAGGCGGAGGCAGGAGGATCGCAAGTTTGAGACCAGAGGCAGTCTGTGTAACTTAGCAAGACCCTGTCTCAAAAAGTAAAATAAAAATGGGCTGGGGGTGCAGCTCAGTGGTCCAGCATTTGCAGTGCATGCAGGCACGAGGCCCTGGGTTCAACCCCCAGTACCGCAAAAAAAAAAAAAAAAAAAGGAATGACTTTGACATACAACTTATTGTTGAAAAAGTTTGAAGGCAAATTTCCATAGTGGCTATCTTTAAGGAAAGGCCGAACTTTATATCTAAATACTTCTTATTCACATTTTCCTTGATGTTGTGGAAAGAAATCTGTTTTTCTAAGAAGAAAACAGATTTCTTTTTCACAGAAGGGGTGAGTACTCCATATAACCTATTTAAAATGGCCTGTACATTGACATATGCCTGAAGTCCCAGTGACAAAGGCAACTAAGGCAGGAGGATCACAGGTTCAAGATCAGAGGCAGGCTGAGCAAATCAGCAAGACTCTGTCTCAAATTTAGAAAAAGTGAGAGGGGTCTGGGGTAGAGTTTAGGGCTGAAGCACCATGGGTTCAACTCCCCAGTACTGAAAAAAGGAACAATCAAAAACCCAGAGGACTTGACAACTTTTAGAGTTATTGTTAGACATGCACTTATTTTTGTTAATAAAAATATGCTTTGATAGATCATAAATATAATTTATTACTGAAATCACATGACTCAACTCTGACCTCATATTCATTGTCAATTAAATATATCAAGGATTAGATAGAAGAAATATATGATTTCTTGACCCTGAAAAAGTTATCTTTTTCAAACACCATATACCTTGCCTGATTTTCCAGAATAAAGAATATATGCCAAGAGAATGGGTAAATAATAATATTTTAGTACCAACTACTAGGGTATGCCTGCAGCTGTAGCCCTGTGGCATCCGATCCCATCAGATCGCAGAAGCTAAGCAGGGTCAGGCCTGGTTAGTACTTGGATGGGAGACCGCCTGGGAACACCAGATGCTGTGGGCTTGGGAGAAGGACCCGGCAAGCCACTCCCAAAAATCCATCTGCCATTGAAAACCCTATGAACAGCAGAGGAGCACTGACAGTGTGTTTCCCCTGTTGTACGTAGGGTGGCTATGAGTCAGATACCGACTTGATGGCACCTAATAACAACAACACTAGGGTATATTTAGAATTCATGGTTGCTTATATCATTATGTTATTACTGTGGTACTTCTCAAATTCTTGATATCCACAGACTACTGAATAGAAATTTAGAACACATATCGACCACTGCAAATCAAGAAAAATCATTAATCACATTAAACAAAAAATGCTATATAATTGTTAATAATAATCTCTCATGGGATAGAAAGGATGTTATACTTTTTACACTGGTGGATTCAGCTCTATTTTCATCATGTTGTTGTTGTTAGGAGCCGTTGAGTCATGTCTGATTCATAGTGACCCTCATAGGGTTTTCAATAGCAGATTGTTTCGGGATTGCCTTGGGAGTGGGTTGCCATGTCCTTCTCCCATTTTTGTGGTGCTGGGAATCAAACTCAGGACCTCAGAGACTGCAGAGCAGCACTCTACCAACTGAGCTAAATCCCAGCCCATTTTCATCATAAGCATAGGTAATTGTGGAGCTGTTTGTACATCCAGATTGCTGTCTTACAAAACCTCATGTGTCATGTATCTTACTAGATATGGACACACAATTCAGGGGATCTGTAAATATATTTTGAAATTAAATATGGAATGAGATTTTACAGAGTGTTTTCCTTTATGGAAACTGAGCACTTTATCAGAAAGTGAGATAGTAAGGATTGTCCTAAATTCTTGGCTTGATGATCTGAATCAATAATGGCATCTTTAACTGAAGAGAGAGAGAGAGAGAGATAGAGATAGAGAGAGAGAAAGAGAGAGAGCATGCTTATGATCTTTCCTACATACACACATACACACAGGGTAGGGGAGAGAGAGAGAGGGAGATGGAGAATTCTTTTTTCTCTTTGATCAGTCTCACTGTGGATTACAATTTATAAGAAAACTGATTTATTTATGTATTTATCTAGTAGGTACCTATTAAGATGTCTACTTTCCTCCTACCTTCCTGCTGCTACTGCTGGTAAGTTTCCTGACTGGATGAGTACTTATTCTTTACTATATATTCTCAGTTTGTGTATAGTCACATCTAGCCCCATCTATCCCACCTTAAACTGCCATCTATTTGAAATTTAATGTCAAATTTAGATCTCTACTTTGTGCCTCACTCTTGAGTTCTAGGATCAGACACATAACTACATAGTCAACTATTTACCTTGTATGTCTACCAGGTATTTCAAATTTAACATCTCAACACAACACTACTGAACTTTTACATAACCACATCTTTGTTCCCATTTCAAGAAATTGTACAATTCACTTGATTCTTCTGAAAAAAACTTATTCTCATCTTTGCTTGCACTTTTTCTCTCATACTTTAAATCTAATATATTAATAGATCTTGTGCCTTCTACAAGAATATATGCTGAATCCACCCATACTTTACCCTCTCTATTTCTCCAATCTATATTATTTCTATTTTTCTGAGTTGTTGCATGCTCTCTTGTCTTACAATCTTATTTTTGTGTTCCTATAATTGTTTACCTACAAACATTCTAAGAGATTGCTATAGATATAGAAAACACAATCAAGAACTTGGTGCTCCCTACTTTCAGTGATGCAATGTTTTACACTGCATTTTGTTTAAAATATGGATTTATTTTTAAAATGTAAAGGTAAATCTCTCTCTCTTTTTCTCTCTCTCCTCTCTCTCTCTCTCTCTCTCTCTCTCTCTCTCTCTCTCTCTCTGTGTGTGTCTCTGTGTGTGTGTTTGTGTGTAGGAAAGGTCATAGGTTCAGATGGAGATATATTCAGCATAACCTTGAGAATACAAGCAGAAATGCAAGAGAATAAGAGATATGATCAGAGAATGACATCTGGGTGAGAGAAAATTTTGAGCCACCAAATATCCACTGTCTGTAGCTGTACCACTGTTGCCTCACATCCTGTCAGATCTTGAAAGCTAAGCAGGGTTGGACCTGGCTAGTACTTGGATGGGAGATGGCCTGGGAACACCAGTGCTATAAGCTTGGAAGGGGGACGTGGCAACCCACTCCCAAAAAACAATTAGGTATTGAAAACCCTATGAATAGCAGAGAAGTACTGACAATAGTGTTTTGCCTGTTGTAGATAGGGTTGCTATGAGTCGGACACTGACTTGAGGGTTCCTAACAACAACATATATTTACTAACAGTTGAGGCTGTGAGCTTTGATGAAATAACTTAGGGGGATCATGTGGAATAAAAGGGAGGATAACTGCAGAAAATCTTGAAATAAAAACACCTAATTACAGGGTTGAGAATGACAAGTTTGCCAGCAATAAAAGCAAGGCATAGCAAAAGATTAGAAGGGAAATTGAAGGTAATGATTTATCATGAAAACCAACTTTTAATAAAATAATTTTTAAAAGATGTAGTGATTATGAATGGCCAATATTCATGAGATTTCTATTTTGTAAATGGCAGCTTACTTGATCCCTTCCAAAGAGTTTAAATACTTAAATTTAAAAAAAAAAAACATTAAAATCTGACAAGATAGTAAGAAATTATCAAATGAAAATTTTTCCAAATAGGAACAGACAAATATTATTTGAGATTATGAAAAGAATGACAGAGTATTTTAAAATATTGTTTAAAGAGTCCAATAAAATAAGCACTCAAAAATCCTTGATAGGAATGCATTACAGAGGTTGTTTTATCAAAACAAAAATATTTTAAAAGTTTCAACAGCTCTAGCTATTAAGGAAATCCAAATTAAAAACACAATGAAATATCACCTCATGCCCTTACAAAATATATAAAAGTTGACATGAGTTGAAGATATGGGGAAAATGAACACTTGCAAATTCTTAGCAGAAATTTAAATCAGTACAGCAATTTTGAAAAATACTATAGATATAGACAAGTCCTCAAAAACCTAAAAATAGAATTATCATGATCCAGCATTTCCACTTATAAATTTATATTCAAAGGAACTGATATTGGTACACTGAACAAATACTTGTACTTTTATGTCCATTCAATTACTATTCACAATGACTGAGATACAGAAGCAATCTATATGTCCATCAACAGATGAGTGGATAAGGAAAATGAAGAAAAATGGAATGTTAAGCCAGCCTTTCCAAAGATGAAATTATGTCATTCATGGCAACATGCATAAAACTGGAAGACATTATGCTGAGTAAAATAAGCCAGGCAGAGAAAGACAAATACTATATGATCTCATCTACACATGGAACTTAATGCAGTTGATCTCACAGAAACAGAGTGCAAATAGTTAGTTACCTGAGGCTGCAGAGGAGAGGAAGGAATAAGAAAAGTGAAGATAGTGATCAAAAGCTTCAATATTTCAGTTAGGCTGAAGAATTAGTACATTGCACTGACGTATTGCTCTGCATGTTGAACATAGTTAAGAAAAATGTATATTTCAAAATGGGTAAACAATAGATTTTTGAACATTCTCACTGGACACACAAAAAAGTAAGTTGGTGAGATGACAAATATGTTAGCCAGCCTCAATTACTCTGTATGTGTAAAGGTGATTCTCTCTTGAGAATCCTGCATCCATGTCTTGGACATATACTATGATTCCTTTCTTATGTGATTCTTTCTTAAGAATCCCACATCCATGTCTTGGAATGTACAGTTATTCTTTTCTTTCTTTTTTTTTTTTTCGGTACTGGGGGTTGAACCCAGGGCCTCGCTCCTGCATGCTCTGCAAGTGCTGGACCACTGAGCTGCACCTCAGCCCATTTTATTTTACTTTTTAAGACAGGGTCTTGCTAAATTACACAGACTGCCTCTGGTCTCAAACTTGCGATCCTCCTGCCTCCGACTCCGCAGCCGCTGGGATTACAGGCGTGCGCCACCACGCCCGGCCAGTTATTCTTTTCTTAAGCATCTATTTTTCTCTCCAAATGTCCATGTTTAAATATAAAGTACACATTGTCTCTTATCCCTATTAAATAAACTCACTTTGTTTTTTTTAGAAAAGGATTTTTCTCTATGTACAGAATAAACCATCACAGTATACTCCATATTCATATAAAATCAGTATCTGTCAGTTGAAAATAAACTCAATTCTCTTAAAATAAAGATTTGTTTCAGTAGGAATTCTGTGCAAAGATACATTTGAATATTTCAGAAACAAGTGTCGGAGGAAGAAAAGAGAAGACTATCTGAACAAGCCTAATAAAGATTCTGTAAAAAAAAAAAAAAAATGATGGATAGAGTAAAAGCTACCAGAGAAGATGAAGTGGTGAGAGTTTACTGACTTTTCTAATAGGAAAATCCTAAGAATATTGAGGAGTTCTACAATATATAAGATTTTACATTTCTCAGAAAAAAATGTAACTTTTGATATATTTTCCTTACAAAGAGTAAAAATTTGCATGAAGTTTCTGTATTACCTTACTTCCGTTTAATGACTAATAAATCATTTTGTTGTTTATTAAAAGTATGATCACAAAAGTGAGATGAACAGTCATAATAATTTGTAAATATATAATAGGTAGTACCTGCTTGCAAATATAACAGAGCCAATATATACATTAGAAAACATTTGATGCTTGTTTTATGAATATTAATTGTATTTCAATAAGGCCACTTTAGTTTGACAAAAAATAATGAAAAATCTCTAATGATTTTGTTATTTCATGTGAAAGATTTCTAAGACACAATGAAATTGTCCAATAAAATTTAGTTTAAATTTTTTCAGGCTGAAACTTTCTACTAAAGAAATAAAAAGGTATCTTTGGTGGCTGCTTCTATGAAATTTATACAGTTGCTCCAGCATGCAATCTGTACATTCTAGAATGCTCAGATCCCAGTTCTGAATATAGTTTTATATTACTTTCTCCTTTGAATTTTTAAGTTACCCATTTTTGAACTATTAGTTCCTATTTTGAATTGAAGAAATAGCAATGAAATGTGATATATGATAAATTGCTAACATAAAAAAATAAAAAGGCCAGGCATGGTGGTACATGGATCTAATCCCAGCTACTTAGAGAGCTGAGGTAGGAGGATTGTGAATTCAAAGCCATAGTCAGTCTGTATAAATTAGCAAAATCCTGTCTCAAAATGAAAATTAAAATTAAATAATATAAAAATTGGCTCTGGGTATAGCCCAGTGGTAGAGCACTTGCAAAGTGTGTGTGAGGACCTGAGTTCATCATCCCCCTATATACTACAAAAATAATTAAATAAATGAATAAATAAATAAATAAAATTGGTGTGAGAAATTACTGAGCCTTGTTTAGTAAATGGTGACAGAGTCAAATTTGATGTGATTTTGGTAATTTACGGGAAATATTTAGGATTATAGAAATTGTTAAAGGCATAAAAAGACTGAATAAAAGTCTGAGTGGATTATATACCTGCATTTCTGAATTGGGAAATATAATGAGCATAATCATTTCCTTCTTCCTCTCCCTCACCCACAAGCAGCAGCAACTCCACCTGCAGAAACCATGATGAACCACAGAGAGCTGCAATGATCCATTTACCACATTTCACAAACACAACACTAATGGTTCCTTCCTTATCACTCTTCACCTATTAAGATGTGCAATAAACATATCTTTTAGCATTTTACATTAGTGTGGCTTCAAATACAGTTTTTATGTGCTACAATGATTTTCTAATGCCTCAACATGTTCTATGTATTGATTAGTATAAGTGAGCTAATTTTAATTCCTAGCCATTTGCATTTGTCAATGAGATCTTTATCTTTTCTACTGTGTGACTGACATGTAACATAAATAAATAAATAAATAAATAAATAAATAAATAAATAAATAAAGATTTGGGCCAGATGTACAAAAATGTGGTTTTTTGAAGTTGGCAGACCAAAGGAAAAGTTAAGTTAAACATTACAACTCTGTTTCATAATTAAATACTAGAATACATAATTTATTGAAATAAAATTTTATTTTGAATTAAAATACAAAATAATTAAAATAATTTTGAAGAAAACCATGGTACCAATAATTATTTAATACTGCTACTACTGCTAGAGGCATTTCTTCAAGAGAAGAAATTGATACAAATTCATTTTAGCTCCTGATCATAAATACCTAACACAGCACAATATAGTCAATACAGTTAAATTCACATTTATTTTAATTTTGCTGGATCTAATAAGAGAATTGTCTTTATATTTTTATATTGCTTTAATCTTATATAACCAGTTGTAAATAACAATTTAGGTACAATTTTTCATGAAACTTTCCCTTTTTCCTTCCTTTTTGGAATTTTGATATCTACATCATTTCCCTATACATCCAAACGTAGATTACCTCATATCTACATTATAGACATATTTTTACAAAGTTTCCTGAGTAAGTAGCATTCTACTTCTGGACAATCATTTCTGAAATTCAATTTCAAGAAGTGAGATTTCCTATTCAGACACCGTGATTAGATATATTGATTTGGTATCATGTGCTATTGTTTCCAACAGATCTTACAACTGCATAATACCAGTTTTCTTTTATATAGAAACACATGGAGAAGTTAGTTTTAGGGCTAGTAGTTATAAACAATCTCATATTTATTTAGGCATTTAGGTGGTTTACACCTGTAATTTCATCAACTCAGAGGCAGAAGCAGGTGGTTTATGAGTTTGAGGGCAGAGGCAGACTGTGGAAATTAGCAAGACCTTGTCTCAAGGTAAAAAAATTAAAAGGGGGCAGCTCAGTGGTAGAGCACATAGAAAGTATGCATGAGTCCCTGGGTTCAGACCACCAGTAGTGTAACAAAAACATAAATAAAAATAAAATTTATTCCCCATCCCTGCTATCTAAAATCTACTCAAATCTCTCCTGCTCTTTGGAATGTTGATGTAAATCAAGAAAATTCATTTGCACTCTGACAACAGAGGAATACTCACATACTTGCCATTCTGAGATGTTAAATAAAACATGCCTGTAATGTAAAATGCTTCCAAAGGTGAAATTTAGAGCTGATTATAAAATTTATAAATGTTCCTACTTACTTTCCCTGAAGGATATTTTAAGTATCATCACTTGGAAGAAGTGAACATACATAAATACACTGCATTTTTTAATATCAACAGAGTATCTGAAAAAACAAGCCGTTCATCTTTTGAAGTAATATTCTCATGTGATATTTTGAAAGCTGATATTTCGAATTCTGAAAGTCACAAATGTGTAGTGAATGTCACAAAAACATTAGATAAGACTTTCTCGTTGATTTTTACTCACAAGAAAGACCTTAAGGATTTTCTTTTAATGAAAACGACTAATTGTCTCTGTAATATTTTTGCATTGGAGAGTTCATCTTAAAAGACCAAACTATGTCAGCATATGAAGAATACATAGGCGCTCTCTCTCTCTCTCTCTCTCTCTCTC
>VMDO01028187.1:0-24288 GCA_007922755.1 Pedetes capensis
GCTTCTAGAACCATAAATGGGTCTAGTGTGGCTTCCCTCTCAGTCTGCCACTTTATTAAAACACAACAATTTGCAAGTGTTATTTGGCAGATCAGCTGGGTTCATTTCAAAGGCTAATATTTAACAGGGGAGAGGGAAATAACCCATCCTATGCCTTTTAAAAAATGTTTTCTATGTATTTCCAGGCAAATTGCCTACTGTTTTATACAGATCTTGAAGCCAGAATTCAAGAATAATTTCAGTAATGTCTCGCACTGCTTTCGTTACTGAATCCAAATGATCAATTCCACGGCAGATGGAAACTAATTCACGGTGCAATAATTTGTACTACAGACCACATAATTTAAAGTAGTTAAGTTTTTCCTTCAGTTCCTGTTGCATTTCTCTGTATGGCTGGTGGCATATGAATTAGCAATTTTCCTCACTGAAATGCACCAGAAAAATATCTGCTTTGTACTATCCTGAACATCCCTTTCAGAATCCCAGACTCCTCTGCTAATATTCAAATGATGTTAGCTTATACTTGCAATATCAGTGTAAACCTGTAATTAAATCCTAGCACAGCCTTCACTTATATGAAAAAAATGCTACTATTGTAGCAGTTAAGCTGTAACAGCAAGATCTTAGGCACCTGAGATTTTGTTGGGTTACTGCTGGAAGAGAAATGGTTGGAAATCAGTCCCAAATTTGGGTCTTGGCCCTAATGTAAGTTAGTAATGTGGGCAGCTTACCCTTGGTTTCTGTCAGAAAGCAGAGATAATAGGAGAACTGAGTCTACATGTTTGTTTGTTGTTGCTGGATTGAAACAGAAAATGCAGATCGGCCAATTAATCGATGTTCACTCTATTTTTTCTGATCCTTCCTGTTTTATTGACGAGGTGGCAATATAAGGTCATAGTAATAATCATGGTTACCTCCAAGTGTTGTAGTGAGAAAGAGATAAGACCATGGGTGTGAAAGATTCCTGGCACCAATGGATCTCCAGACTGTTCTCCCAAAGTTTTCACCCTTAACACTAGATTACAATTTGGGAGAGTTTCAACAATGATTCATTCCTGGACTGGAGGGCTTTTATTCTTTTTTATTTTAATTTTTAATTTTTTTTTTCTTTTGAGTGAGAAGACTGTACTATTAGATTATTTGAAATCTCACTCTTTCTGATCTGGATGAAGACTTACATTTGTGATTCTACCAGGCAAAATATTGTATTGAGATAAGAATCAACTAGAGACAAATCATTTTCTGGGCAGTTAAAAAACAAAAACAAAAACAAAAACAAAACAAAGCTCAGAATCTGTTGACATTCAGGGAGTTGAAAGAAGAAATTGCGAACTTGCTTAAGATGCTATTTTCAACCTTTCCATTATTCTACCCCTTGTGATTTTAGAGAAGTTTGCTTTTTCTAAAACGCTGTGTAGGATCTCTTTTCAGGAGAGAAATCTGTGGGAGAGGAATTTGAAGGAAGTTGTGACTAACCAGTTTTTTCTAAGGGATGGGATGCTGATTGAGTTATAGGCATTCTTTCAGTTCACCTTATCTTCCCAATTCTATGTTGTTATTTGTTGTTGTTTGCCATCTAGTCGGTATCTGACTCATAGCAACCCTACATATAACAGCGGAAACACTATTGTCAGTGCTTCTCTGCTATTCATAGGGTTTTCAATGGTGGATTGATTTTTGGGAGTGGGTTGCCAGGTCCTTGTCCCAAGCCTGTAGCACCTGGAGTCCCCAGGTGGTCTCCCATCCAAGTACTAAGGAGGCCCAGCCCTGCTTAGCTTCCTAGATCTGACAGGATTAGATGCCACAGGACTACAGCTGCAGGCTCCCAGTTCTATGGAGATTTAGAATTAGAACTGCCTTATTTTCCAATGAACATCAGAACAGAACAGCAACTAAGAAGGTTTTATTTAGAAGAGCAGGGCTAGGCTTTGGCAGTTCCGCCTTTAGGTAACAATTTCCAAGGACACACAGGGTTCCAAAGGAGGGTGGAGTCTCCTGAGGTCAGAGGCGCTAGCCCATGGAAGCTCAGGCCAGCTTGAGCCAGGGAAAATGCCTTCCCTTAGGCATTTTATATTCTCTAAAGGCTCTCCTTCCTTACAGGGCAGCTTTTATGTGATATCAGTAAGAGGAGAAATCCTGGTAAATGAGTTCCTGAATAATTATAAATACATGGCTGCATTTGTGCTGTCCTCTAGCCCTGGGACCTGGAATTCTACCAGAAATGTTCTTTCCAGATTATATCTCAGTTTAGAGAATCAGCCTTACCTTGGCAGGTCAGAACTGAACCTCAATCTTTGTTTCAGCTTAGTAGCACAACCCCGGTTCCCAGAGCTTCCCTGCTTAGTTTTCTGAGGCCAAATAAGTCTGATATCATAGGATTAGGGGAGAAGAATTGGGGAAGAATTGGGGTCCCAGTGAGTACCTCTCAAGAAGGAGGCCCAGGGCTATGGGAGAAGATTTTGAAAAGGGACCTGGTCCTGGTGACGGTCATTCTAGGCCTTCTCTAGCTTTGTGTAGGTCAGCTGGTTAGTTAACGCAGTTTAGCCCAATTTGCTGAAAAAGCATTTCAACATGATGCAATTTGGCATTAAGAGCCATTCCTGCATAGGGACTAAGTATATAGCTGTGATCTGGGTTTACAATTTTCTGGATTTAAATCAGGATACTAATTGTTTGGCCTGCTGCCGTAGCCTGTGGCATCTGATCCCATCAGACCTCGGAAGCTAAGCAGGGTTGGGCCTGGTTAGTACCTGGATGGGAGACCGCCTGGGAACACCAGGTGCTGCAGGCTTGGGAGACAGACCCGGCAACCCACTCCCAAAAAACAATCTGCCACTGAAAACCCTGTGAATAGCAGAGAAGCATTGACAATAGGGTTTCCCCTGTTGTACGCAGGGTTGCTATCAGTCAGATACCAGCTAGACAGCACCTAACAACAACAATAATAACTAATTGTTTGACAGCTGTCCAAATCAAACTTTCTAAGACTCAGAGATGTGTGACCCCTAAGTAAGTTGCCATATACAAAGGGATAGCAAAAATCATAGTTTCTCACTATGTAACTATTTTTAGTGGGAAGGACATGTTTGCGTGGAAAATACAAGGGTAAACGAGGTTTTTTTTGTTTTTTTTGTTTTTTTTTTTCCTTCAGTACTAGGGGTTGAACCCAGGGCCTTGTGCTTGCATGCTCTGCAAGTGCTGGACCACTGAGTTGCACCCCCAGCCCATTTTTTTACTTTTTTGAGATGGGGTCTCGCCAAATTACACAGACTGCCTCTGGTCTTGAACTTGCCTCCTGCCTCCACCTTCCAAGCCGCTGTGATTACAGGTGTGCGCCACTGAGCCCGGCTCAAGTAAACTAGGTTTTATATGGCCTAATTTTTATGACGGGGCTGGCATTTAGCTTAGTTGGTAGAGTGTTGCTCTGCAGTCTCTGAGGTCCTGGGATTGCCACATCCTTCTCCCAAAATGGGAGAAGGATGTGGCAATCCAGTGCCAAGTCAATCCCAAAACTGTCAGCCATTGAAAACCCTGTGAGGGTCACTATGAGTCGGATGTAACTTGATGGCACCTAACAACAACAACACCAACAACAATTTTTATGACATCAAAAAGTTTCTTAATAATAATATCTAATTATGAATTTGCTCAAGTTAGGAACAGTTTGAAATATACTTATTTGATAAGAACTGTAAGAATTCTTACACTAAGTAAGAATAATAGCATTTGTTTCTTTCAGAAATTACATGATTTTCTGCTGGGTGCCACGGCGCATGCCTGTAATCCCAGCGGTTTGGGAGGCAGAGGCAGGAGGATCCCAAGTTAGAGATCAGAGGCAGTCTGTGTAACTTAGCGAGACCCTGTCTCAGAAAGAAAAAAAAAAAAAAAGGGCTGGGGGTGCAGCTCAGTGGTCCAGCACTTACAGAGCATGCAAATGCAAGGCCCTGGGTTCAACCCGCAGTACCGCAAAAAAAAAAAAAAAAAAAAAAAAAAAAAAAAAAAAAAAAAAAAAGAAATTACATGATTTTCAAAATCTTCTAGGCAACAGAACTTTCCAGCCATTGAGGTATCATTTTCTCCCAAGGAAGGAAGTTGCTTTTTTTTTTTCTTTTTTCTTTTTTTTTTCTCTCTCTCTGCTCATGACCACTTCTCATTTCTTACTCTTGGGGAAGTGTCTAAGGGAGGTGTGGGAGATAGCAAGCCCATTTTGGGGAAGCAAGCCATCACAGATGTGTATCTTTTCCTTGACCCCATCTGCTGGAAATAATAACAAACTTCTTTGCTTAAGCTGGTAGGAGAAGAGCTGGGGAAAATCAAATTATCGGAAGAGAAAGACAATTAGTCTTCATTTTCTGGTTTCCAACCTGCAAACACAGATTGTTAAATACGCTTAATCTTTAATCCTCATTAGGAAATCTTGAAGACTAGCAGGGCAGGAAAAAAGATAGGGATTATGAAAAAATAAAAAAAACTCCAGCACCGATAAAAAGTAACACAAAGTCAGAATTGCTTCCTCTCAGACTGATAGTTTTTACAGTTAGTCCATTTGAAATTTTTCATTAAATAACTTTATTCCTCCTCGTATGTAAATGGATGAGACACACAAAAACCCCGATGTGTCTTTTTATTTAGAATTTCTTGTTGGGCTTGAAGATTATTTATTTATTTATTTATTTATTTATTTATTTATTTATTTACAGTCCTTAAAGGTTGAACCCAGGGCCTCACAATACCTTGCAAATGCTCTACCACCGGGCTGCACCCCACTAGCCGATTTTTTATCTTCTATTTTGAATCAAGGTCTTGCTAAGATATGCAGAAGCCTCTGGCCTCAAACTTGCAGTCCTCCTGCCTTTGCCTCCCAAGTTGCTAGGATTACAGGGGTGCATCACAGCACTCAGCTGGGATCAAATCATTTAAGTGGAATAAGCAGTAGATGAAATTATTTTGCATTCAGTAGGATCCCCAGGACTTAGTACTTTTCTGTACATGTCTAAAAAGGCAAAGATTTCATTCAAAATAATCTAATGGCAATGTTGTACTGCTCTAACTTCCAGTTATTGGAAGAATTTTATGTTCAGGCCTAGATAACCAGGATTCAAGATCAAGATTATAGGCAAAGTATGACTGAAGTATGCCAAAGGCACCAAGCAAGGCAGTTAGCTGTCTGGAAGGAATTGATAAAAATGTAGATTTCTAATGGTTAGAGTCATTACCTAAGACCAGTCACAGAGGACTGAGTTGCGGATCTGATTTCTTTTTAAAATTTCCAATTTGGGGAAATTTAAAAGTATTCTAACTCTTAAAACCATTGCATCCATTCTAAATGTATAGCTTCCATCAGTTCATACCATTTAATACTTTATGTCATTTTGTTATATACATTTCTTCTAGGATTTCTAAGGATATTGGCCTACATGCTGCACTTTGAATATGCCAGCATGGTACTGTCTCAGGGCCTTTACACCTGCTGCGTTCTCTGCCGAGAGTAATCTTCTCCCAGATGTCCATAGTGTTCTTATCTTATTCAGGAGACTTTCCTGAAACACCCTATAAAAACTACAGTGACCACCTCTCACGGCTTCCACAAAGTTTCCCTATTCTTCATGGCATTCAATATATATTTTACTTTTTCTTTTCTCTTTATGCACTAGATTGTAAGTTGTATGAGGCCAAGGATTTTTTCCTGTTTTGTTTACACCTTTGCGCTCAGTGTTGAGAACAGTGACCAGCAGGCAGGTGTTCAAAGATACTCCTGGGACAAATGATAGTAGAATATGTTGCAAACTGCAGTCCAAAGTAGGACTGTTTGTCTTCAGTGTCATCTTCATTCAGAAAGATTCCTACCTCTGTGACAGTTCTTTGATTTTTCTACTTTAGAGCTAGAGGAAAGAAATTTTAGGGCTATCTCATACCTACTCAGTGACCAACTTTTAGATCATGATGGTTGAAAACTGAAACACAATTGGGATTTGGACAGGTAAATAAATGTGTGGAGCACAGGAAATAAAGCATTGCAGAGTGGTGGGGTCTGAGGAGAGTTCAAACACTGCCCTACTTAAAGGTATTCAGATTTGACTAAGAAAATTAAAACCCAGCCCTTTCTGAATAGAACCTGTCTGCCCACGGCTTCAAAGGCCCTCTTCAGCTGCCAGTGGTGATCAACAGCTCCAAGATGACATTTTCTAAGTCCCAATGGTTCTTTTTTCTACCTCTTTTTCCAGCTATGCACTCACATTTAGGTATGTGCCTGACTCCACATCAGGACAGGCATATAGAACTGATCAAATCTAATTACATTTGCTTCCTCAAGAAATTGTCTACCACCTGCCCCTCTTGTGAGAGACATGCTCCCTCTTGGGTCCTCAGCATCTGATTTTTGCAAACCTAATTGATTTGCCACATTTCATTAATAAAGTTAACTAAAACTAATTATACATATTGAATAAAAGTTTCCTGAGAGATGAATTTTTCTATTTAGCTGAAGGGTTCTTAATTGTTAGACTGAATTGCTGAGAAAGACTCAGAGTTACTTTCTCTTGGATATATGTGTGTGTGTGTGTGTGTGTGCGTGTGTGTGTGTGTGTATAATTTTTCCCCAACTAACATGGATTGATGGATGATGATATCACAGAAACTAGAAAAGGGAAAAAAAAACCTGATTAAATATGGAATTTAAAAGATATTGAAGCATCTTCATACAAAGATAAAATCACAAAGTAGGTCACATAGATCTCTTCAGAGATCTTCGTGTTAAATTGGCCCTATTGAATTTTGTCTGATTAGCTTAAGGAATCTAAAATAAATCAAAATTTTCAATTTTATTTACATTGTTTTATTCAGACTGCAGATTTCCCTTTGCTTCATTGGTGCACACATACTGGACTTCCCATTCTTTCATTCAATAGTGTGTTTGCTCTAATTTACCCATTTAATTAAATTTAAGTTCTGGCTGAAGTCCAGGGGAAGCTTCCTACTACCTCAGTTACCCCAAACATAGTTGATGCATTGTGAGCCAATAACTTCCACAGGACTGTTTTCAAGGTTCCTTCTTCATTCATTTGTGTGGAGATTAACCCACTGTATGCGAGACAAAGACTGGCATTCATTGATGAGGAAGGGTTGAATAAATACGACTTGCCCACTTGTGTTATACAGTCATTTTATCCATTGTGTGAGAGGCTGTTATCCTTTATCACGAACAATTCAAATTTGCATTGTATTCACTTTGCCCAAGCAGATTTCCTGCTTTGCATTGTTAAGGAAGACACTCAGGTGTTCTGTCTCTCACCATCCACCCCACTCTGTACACTGATCCCACCAGGGTGACCAGGGGGCAGTGAAATGTCCATCCAATCTTTCCCTTTTGACCTGGAAGCATCACTAAGGAGCAGATTCTGATCAGAACACAGCTCTGACCCTCTACTTGATTTTATCTACAGTGGACCTATTTCTCCCTCTCTCCTCTCTTCTTTTCTCTTCTCTTTTCTTTTCTATTCTCTTCTTTTCCTTTTCTTTTTTCTTTTCTTTTTAATCTCTTTTGTCTTCCCTTTCCTTTCCCTTCCTTTTCTTTTCTTTTCCTTTTCTCTTCTCTTCTCTCTTCTCCTTTCCTCTTCTCTCCTCTCCTTTCTTCTTCTTTTTCTTTTCTTTCTTTCCAGACAAGGGCTTGCTATGTAGCCCAGGATGATCTTGAACTTGTGACCCTCCTGCTTCAGCCTGCCCTGTGCTGGGATGATAGGTGTGCACCACCACGCTCAGCTCTGTTTCTGTCTTGTGCCTATCCTTTGTGCAAAGTATTCTGACCTTACTTGGATGAAGGCAGGAAGAGCATTGCTCCTGATTGTATTTTGGGCTCATGTTGTTGTTCTTAGGTGTAGTTGAGTAGGGCCCAACTTTTATCAACCCTATGTACAGCAGAATGAAACTCCCTGACACTCTGCCATGCTCACCACTATGTCAGTGCTTCTCTGTTATTCATAGGGTTTTTGATGGCTGATTGTCTCAGGAGTGGGCAGCCAGGTCCTTCTCCAGTTTTATGTGGTACTGGGGATCAAACCCAGGGCCCCAGAGCATTCAGAACAGTGCTCTACTAATTGAGCTAAACCCCAGCCCAGTTTGGGCTCATAACATTGCATTCTTCCCCTTGTCTTAGGGTTCTCTGAGTGAGTCTAGCCTATGTTTAAATTCTGGTAAGGCACAAAGGGCCTACTTCTAGACCTCATTCCAGGTCGCTGGTAATCTTCCACCAGGTCTGCACCACACTATTATGTTTCTGAGATAACCTAAACTTTTCAAGAATTAAAAATAAAACAGCGGGTGCGCGGCTCACATCTGTAATCTCAGCAATTTGGGAAGCTGAGGCAGGAGGATCACAAGTTTGAGGCCAGAGGCAGCTTGTGTAATATAGTGAGACCATGTCTCAAAATCAAAGTAAAATGGTAAGATTCTGTGATTCATATTTAAAAGATTCTGGAATTCATGCTGAAAAATCCTAAGCTGGGTCCAGGCTGCTACTACTTCTGCTTTCATTGAAATGTGGTATTATTAAATGTGTGAAGAGAATATTGGCTGTATATTTATACCCCTGTCTCTCAGCTGCTTTATAGCTATTTCAAATTCTGTGCTTCAATAACTCACAGACAAATTTGTTTTTAATTTTTTTGCCTTGTGTAGCCATTAGTCCAGGAAACAAATATAACCAAACTGTTAGGTGTAAGTGACTGGAAAGTAATTGGGCCTGACGTTTTATTAATGGGATCCCATTAGTGGAGAAATGATGACTAAGAACTTTAAAAATATACTGTAACAGGGTTTGATTGTATGAGTTAAGAATAAAAACAAGCTGAGTGCCATGACACATGCCTGTCATCCCAGCAACTTGGGAGGTGGAGGCAGGGAGATGGTGAGTTGGAGGCCAGAGGCAGCCTGTGTAATTAAGCCAGACCCTGACTCAAAATAAAAAATTCAAAATGGGCTGGGATGCATCCCATTGGTAGAGCACTTGCAAAGTATGTGTGAGGTCCTGGGTTCAACCCCTAAATACTGAAAAAAGAAAAGAATAAAAACAAAGCATATTATTTGTGATGTATAATTCAAATTAAAACAGACTTCTAATATCATATATGTTGTTGTTGTTGTTGTTGTTGTTGTTGTTGTTAGGTGCCATTGAATCGGGTCTGACTCATAGCAACCCTCATCAGATTCTCAAGGGCTGATTGTTTTGGGATTACTTTGGGAGTGGACTGACACATCCTTCTCCCATTTTTTTGGTGCTGGAGACTGAACATAGGGACTCAAAGAGCACAGAGCAGGACTCTACCAACTGAACTACACACCAGTCCTAATGTCAGGTATATTTACATTAAAAAAGAAAAAGAATGTTCTAGTATTTCTTTTACCTACCTCTCCAAATTGCTTAAAAAATGCCAAGTAGCCTTATTTAAGTCAATAAAACTGAGACATATCTATTATTGTAGGAAAACTTAAACCTTCCAGGAAATCTGCTTAGTTGGAGCTAACAGGGATACAGGTAAATAAGCCAACACCTGCATATCTCAGTCCTTAGCACAATATGACTATATCTCTTTTCACAGGATAGTATAGTTTAGCTTTATTGGTAGAGCGCTGCTCTGTGCTCTGTGAGGCCCTGGGATCAATCCCCCGCACCGCCAAAATGTGAGAAGGACATAGCAGCCCACTCCCAAAGCAATCCTGAAACGATCAGCCATTGAAAGCCCTATGACTAGCAGAGAAGCACTGGCATAATGCTAGGCATGGCACAGTGTTGGGGAGTGTTTTGTCTTGTTGTACATAGGGTTGCTATGAGTCGGACCTGACTCGATGGCACCTAAGAACAACAACCTCACAATTTTTTTTTTTTTCAAATCAAGAACTTAAAACTTTGGAAGGGTATATAAAATACCTAATTCCTTGTACTTAAGTATATAAACAAATGGGAAAAGGGTAGAGGCCCATGAGAACTATATCTCAGGTAATATAACAATAAAGAAATTGGAATTTTGAAAATATTTAAAAATTTCCAAGTAAATTAAAAAGAGTGTAAAACTCTCCTACCAAGTGGCAATGAAAGTCCACTGCATTATTGTTTACTTATGAAATCCAATCTGATAAAATTTTCTGTGAGAACAGAAATGTTCTACGTTTGCTAGTGCAGATGAGGAATTGATTTTTTAATTTTCTTTGATTCTAAATAACTTATATTAAATTTAAATGGCCACATGTGGCAAATGGCTACCATATTGGATGGTACAGGTCTACAGATTTTAAGCTATTGAGTAGGGTTCTTTATTATTTTAAATGTGCTAATCAGGTTTTCCCTATTTGTTGTAAGTAGATTTCAACATAAACTCTTTGGACCTATAAAACAAGTGCGGAAATGCTGTTTGCACACCACTGGTTTAGATCAATAAGAGATCAGAGGTCTGTTGCCCTAAGTTGATAAAAGTTTTAAAGGGATGTTGCAGAGTTCAGAAGGTCTTTCTGGGAATGCTTTCGGTATTTGGTATTTCACTATAGTGCCTGTAGTTTGAGATGGGGCCTTAGAGATCATTTTATAGGAAATGAAGGACAAAGTTGCTGTGTAGTGATAGAATTGGTATGTTGTTGTTGTTAAGTGCCTTCGAGTCAGTATCCAACTCATAGTGACCCTACATACAACAAGTCAAACACTTATTGTCAGTGCCTCTCTGCTGTTTATAGGGTTTTCAATGGCAAATTGATTTTTGGAAGTGGGTTGCCAGGTCCTTCTCCCAAGCCTACAGCACCTGATGTTCCCAAGTGGTCTCCCAGCCAACCAGGCCTGACCCTGCTTAGCTTCCGAGATCCGATGGTATCGGATGCCACAGGGCTACGGCTGCAGGCCAGAATTGGTATAGGACCACTTATTTACCAAACAAAAAATAGCTTCTTAGCAAGAAGAACAAAGTCACTTGTACTATATATCTGCCCACCCAGCACCTACCTAGCTTGTGCTTTGATAAAATGGAATCACAATATAGAACCCTATGCATTACTCTTTCAATTTCCCTGACATTTCACACATGTGAATCCTAAGAGTTTGAAAAAGTTTTAAAAATGTTTAAAATGTGTCTTCCAGCATTTGGCTATTCTTAAGCAAAATGTCATACTTCTTTCAGAAGTTTTGCCCCAATGTGTAACCGTCAGAAACTGAAAATGTTGAAAATCTAGGAGATGAGAGGCAGGTGCAAGAATCATGGCTGTCAGGAACTCCCTGGATTAACCATCTGGCTTCTCCCACTGTAGGGCTGCTGGAGTATTCCAGAGAAAGAGCACCTGCAGTTCAGTGTTCCTAAGATACATCTCGTCCTACCATCTTCCTGAGATGTATATTTTATTGCAGTGTTTCCAGAGTGGAATTCTTGCTGAAAAAAATTCCCAGCTCTGACTACCAAGCTTATCTACACCTCAAAAATCAAACCAAAACAAAAAACCAACACGCAGGCCTGTACTCCCCAATCTCACTCTAAAGAACTCTGTAGAATGTGACTATTTTTGTCTCCAAGATTAAAGCAGACCTACATAGTTTTCCTAACAATAACAACAACAAATAGTTTTCCTGACACCACCACCACAGAGTACCTTCCAGAAAGTGTTTCCTTTTGGCCAACCAAGCAAAGAAGAACAAAGGCACTTGTCTTGAAATATTTATCCACCCACTCAGCACCTACCTAGCCTGTGCTTTGACAAAATCGAATCACAACAGATTCACATTGGTCCAAGTGACTTTTAATTTCCCTGAAGAGAACAGGGAAACTGAGAGGTTGTTCTTTGAGGGACTTTTTCCCCCCGCCATGAGTACTTGGGTAAATCAAGGATTCCTTTTACAAAAAATATCAGACAGGCCCATAAGAGAGGAGTTGAGTTGATGAAGCAGTATCAACTGACCCCGCTGCTCTCTGTGCTAGGCTCTGAGGGATGCAGGTCCTTCTGGGAAACTCCACATCACTTGTGCCTGTTTTTGTGCTAGACTGGGGTGGGGATTATTAAGGGATTTCCAGCTCCAATTTCCTATTACCCTCTGTCCCTATTTTATTATTAGAGCAAGGGGAAAGTCTGTGAGAACAAAACTCTGAAATAGGTGGGTTTTCATTTTTTTTTTTTTTTTTTTTTGCAGTACTGGGGGTTAAACCCAGGCCCTCATGCTTGCATGCTCTGCAAGTGCTAGACCACTGAGCTGCACCCCCAACCCATTTTTTACTTTTTGAGACAGGGTCTCGCTAAGTTACACAGACTGCCTCTGGTCCCGAACTTGCGATCCTCCTGCCTCTGCCTCCCAAATTGCTGGGATTACAGGCGTGTGCCACTGCGCCTGGCTCAGATAGGGGGATTTTCTGCAGGACAGCAGGTCCACTGTAAGGTGTATGGTCTTTGATTTGGAGAACTGAGCACACCTATCCCACATCAGTGACTGACGAGAGGACACAGTCACTTCCCTGCTGGCCTTCCCAAAGCCTGCCACTTGGGAATGCTGCTCAGATCAGTCACCCGTGGCCATGAACGGTCTTTGCCAAGGGTTTGGAGATTTCTTTCTTTCTTTCTTTCTTTCTTTCTTTCTTTCTTTCTTTCTTTCTTTCTTTCTTTTTTTTTTGCAGTACTGGGGGTTGAACCCAGGGCCTCGCACTTGAATATTCTGCAAGTGCTGGACCACTGAGCTGTATCCTCAGCCCATGTTTTTACTTTTTAAGACAGGGTCTCACTAAGTTACGCAGACTGCCTCTGGTCTCGAACTTGCCGTCCTCCTGCCTCTGCCTCCCAAGCCGCTGGGATTATAGGCGAGCGCCACCGCGCCCGGCAGGTTTGGAGATTTCTCATAGGCTCTGCCATCAGGACACAAATGGAAATATCTTGGAAGTTCTGACATAGTGTGCATTTAAAATCATGTAAATACTTCTATTCTTAATCTGCATAGAGGAAGGAATGGAGTAAAACTGGGATTTCATTCTTCTCTGCTACCTCTGTTTCTTTTGCAGAACAATGGTATGTGTGGCTTCTTGTGGCACTTCCACTGTTGATGAGTGGGGCAAAATACTGACAGACGCGAGGTTGTACATATATGACACTTATCTAGTGGTGACTTCTGGGAATGGCTTCAGTGACTCATTCAGATAAAACCCCAGCCATTTTTAGACCAATCTCTCACAGGTCAAATCTGGAAGGAAAGAAAAGAGTAAAATGGTTCACACATGTGGCCAGATTTTTATGTTTTCAATTTTCAAAGTAAGCATCAGCACTGCATGTGAAGAATGTTCAGGAAGAGACGGAAATCACGCGCCAAGTGTCACGGTGACACAGGAGGATGAGGCAGGAGGATCATGTGTTTAAGGCTAGAAGTAGTTGGCACAACCTGGGGAGATCATGTCTCAAAATTAAAAAAAAAAAACAACACGAAAGAGACAGGAGGTGCAGCTCAGTGGTGGAGCACTTACCTAGCATACTCGAGGCTCTGGGTTCAACTCCCTAGTACTACAAAAACAAAAACATAAAGAAAAGCCATATTTTTCCTTATACAGACTTAGAGTATACTAAGTGGCTGTCATGTGATCTGTCTTCCTGTTTCCAGTCGACATCCTCCCTAAAACCTTGTAGACACACCCTACAGAAAAAGAACTTTTTTTTTCTTGGTAAAATAATGTCTTATCTAAGACATTTTCTGTAGACACAGCTAGTAAATTAAAAAATGACAACAGACTGGACTTTCACTTATGAATCTACAGTTAAACTTTGCTAAAATGGCACTTTTAGTACAAAATTATACAAGTGTTATCACATCATAATTGAAAAACTATCTTACAAAAGGTCTTTTTTTTCTGATTTTTTTGTATTTCATAGATGTAATCCCTGCATATAATGTTGTTCTAGTATAATAAACATATAAACGTTGTTCTAGAAGAATATAAAATAAAAGTAAATATCTCTTTACTGTTTCTAATTTTGTCTCTGGAATCACCTTCAAGGGATACTTAAATGAACAGTTTATTTGGAAGAACTTTTAAACTTTCTTAAAGTTCTAGAAAGAACTTTAAAAAATGTATATATGTGCATATAAATGTTCTTTCTTCTTATACATCTTATTATTCTGCTTTTTGCTGTTTTTAGTTGGTTAATTTTAACTTTACTATGGGTAAACTTCCTGCATTAGCATACAGAAATCTATCTCATTAATTTGGTGACTATAAAATATTCCTTTTGTTGTACTGATGCATGAGAATTTATTTTACCAGTGTGCTATTAAAGGGCCTTAGTCTTTCTTTTTTCTCCAATTTCCCTTTTGGCTGCTATAAAAGTGATTCAGAGATCATAGTTATACATAAGCATTTTGACACTTACATGAATATTTCAGTAGGATAAGTTCCAAATAGAATTGTTCAACCAAATCATTTGTATATTCTTACATTTTTGGTATCTGCAGTCATAGCACCCTGGCATTTGATCCTGCCTGATCTCAGAAGCTAAGCAGGGTCAGCCTGGTAGGTCCTTGGATAGGAGACGCCCTGGGCATTCCAGGTTCTGCAGGATAGGGAGAAGGACCTGAAAATCCACTCCTGAAACAATCTGCCCTTGAAAACCCTGTGAATAGCAGAGAAGCACTGACGATAGTGCTGGGCATAGCACAATATTGGAGAGAGTTTTGTTCTGTTGTGCATACGGTCACTATGAGTCAGACATGACTCGACACCTAACAACAAACTTTTTGATAGATACTTACAAAGTACAGTCTATAACATTTAAAACAAAAGTCTAATGCTGAAACTCTTTTTATTATACAATCACTTATTTTTTATGTAGCCAAATTCATCATAATTTTTCATTATGGATTTGGAAGAATTTTTAAACAAGACTTTTTTTAAATTGAAGAGTTATTCAAGAGGACTGTGTCTAGGTGACTTTAAAAAACAAGTATACATACCACATTTATTAGAGTATTGTAATACAGAAGAATTTTGGCTTTACAAGGACCTGTATACAAATGACATTTGCTGTAAGATGATTTCTCCCTTAAAGTACCAAGATGTTATAAAAGCTGGGGGGCTCTTTTGTAAGTTTCTACTGCAAGTTAGGCCTGCAGCCGTGGCACTGGGGCATCCGACCCCATCAGATCTAGGAAGCTAAGCAGGGTCAGTCATGGTTAGTACTTGGTTGGGAGACTGCCTGGGAACACCAGGTGCTGGGAAACGGACCCAGAAACCCACTCCCAAAAATCAATCCACCATTGAAAACCCTATGAATAGCAGAGAAGCACTGACAATACTGTTTTGCCGGTTGTACATAGGCTCGCTATGAGTTGGATTCTGACTTGATGGCACCTAACAACAACAACAACTGCAAGTTAGGGAAAAAGTATCGAAAGGGTCAGACTTAGAGTATTATTCTCCAGAATTAAGAGTGGTGTGTAAGACCTAACATCCAGAGAATGTTATGAAGAAAAGAATAGAAATTCCAAGACAAATAGAAAGTAAGAAATATAAAAGTAATAGAGGTTCATTAAAGGAAATTTGGAAAGCAAATACTAAAAAAATAGAAAGAAAGGAACAATTGAACCTGAAATTAGTAACCCCTAAAGATTTATTATATAAATATATTATATAAATATATTTGGGAGAAGGGCCTGGCAATCCACTCCCAAGGCAATCCCGAAGCACTCAGCCATTGAAAACCCTATGAGGGTTGCTAGGAGTCAGATACCGACTCGACGGCACCTAACAACAACAACAACATATAATATTATATAAATATATTATACATTTATTATATATTATATATATTATTATATATATTATATTTTCCCAATCCTTTTTTTGGCTTTAGAAATATGCAGGCATTAAAAAAATATATAAATTATATTACTGAATGCTAACATAACTAAATTACATTCACTAGAACACCAAGATCTCAATGGCAGTTTGTCAAGAATCTGCAAAAATGAATGTGCGCACACAGAATAACACTTACAATTTATGTTTTATACACTGCTTTATTCACTTAGGATTATCTTGCCACTGACTATTATTAAAATACATGAAATGTATATCACATATTTATATAAAATATAGACAGACTGTACTCTTTTCTATGCTGTGACTAAAAATAGCTGTTCAGTCTTGTTGGCTTATTTCTTCTCTCAGTAGATCAAAGGGCAGGACATGTTCAAGAAATCATTATGCAGGAATCATATCCAATGCTTTTCCATCCTTGATAAAGTGGCAGCAATTAGCCACATGAAGGTTAAGGGCCGGGAGGCATCATGGTACAGTGTGTTTTATGTGAAGTGACATCATTTGATGGGAAAGAGTCAGGTTACTAAATCTGGGCTAATGGAACATTCTGGCTCTGGAGGCACACCACTTTGAGTCAGACATGTGTAATAATGCATGTGGACTGGAGTTTAACAAGAAGACTTGGGGACAAAGAGTAAAGGAAATTATGATGATAAAATTGTCAATAAGGAATATGTGAAAAATTTCAATCTGTTTGGGAAAAATACCTGATGTAAACTGCATGTAGCCACAGTTACAAATATTTGGGCTCGGGGATGCCTGTGGGATTCTACACCGCCAAAGGGGATGATCATTGGCACTTTGTCGCTAGTTAGCACTAAGAAACTCTACATGCTATATGTAAGATATATCCTCGGTATTACTTCCTCTCTCTTCAGGCTGGGATTTAGCTCAGTTGGTAGAGCACAGCTCTGCAGTCTCTGAGATCCAGGGCTGAATTCCCAGCACCGCAAAAATGGAAGAAGGATGTGGTGATCCACTCTGGAGGCAATCCTGAAACAATCAGCCATTGAAAACCCTATGAAGGTCGCTATGAGTTGGACACAACTTGAGGACATCTAACAACAATGACAACTTCCTCTCTCCATCCCCCCTCCTATTACATGACATGACAGCAGCCCTGTGTTGATTCTGCTCTAAGTTGTCACTTAAAAGTTAGACACTGTACTGTAAGTGCTGCCTGAATACTAAAGTTCTAGATTAAAGAAGCTGACAAAATTCATCACCAAAAAAAATCGTGGCTGCCCAGTCCTGTTGCCACACCTTTGTTCTCAAACATAATCTTAGGGAACTGAGATTCTAGCTCAGACTTTTGACCTGATGAGTCCCTGGGAAGAGGCCTTTGGCTGTGTCTACCCTGATAGCTGTCAGAAAGACCACACATCCAAGAGGAGAAATGATTTAGTGTTTGAATCATGTAGGGAGTCACTGGCTTAAAATAAGTAACCACTTGTGTGGGGACTGGCTGCTCATTACTTATATTCAACGATGGTTTTATAAACCATGTTTCTAGTAAATAAGGATTTATATTAAAAGTTGAAAAAGTAATACCTAAGTTGAGTTGGCATGCTGAACAATTTATGTGACCTATTCAAGAGGCAACTTTCTTTATAACATCAGAATCCCAAAAAGTGAACAGTAAATTTTAGGTAAGTTATGGAAAGATAGAGATATCAAAAGTTAATTTTAAAAAGTATATCATCCTTTCTTTTTCTTTTCTTTTCCCCTTCCTTCATTCCTTCTTCCCTTCCTTCCTTTCCTTCCTCTTTCCCTCCTTCTCTCTCTCTCTCCTTCCTTCCTTCCTTCCTTCCTTCCTTCCTTCCTCCCTCCCTCCCTCCTTCTCTCCCTCTCTCCCTCCCTTCCTAGTGGGCTGAACTTGGGGCCTCACACATGCTGTGTTAGTGTGGTACTACTGAGCTGTACCCCTAGCCCCATTTTTATTTTTTAAATTGAGGCGGGGTCTTGGTAAGTTATGCAGGCTGCCACTGGCATCGAACCTGTGATCCTCCTGCCTCTGCCTCCCAAGTCAGTGGGATTACATGTGTGTGCCACTGTTCCTGGTTTTGTTTTTCAGTTTTAGACAGTCTTCCTACCACTCTTTTTTAGAAAGCTTGATTGAGGGAGAATTGATATACACCTCCCCACACATATTAAGTGCATATATTTTGATGGGTTTGGATGGGCTGCCATAGTTTTAGTATCTTTTTCTAATTACAATAGGAATTTCTAGAAATCTTCATTATTGCACCTAAATTCAGATTTTTTTCTATGAGGGAAATAGGACTTGATTTCAAATTGTTGTTGTTGTTAGGTGCCATTGAATCTGATCTGACTCATAGCGACCCTATGTACAACAGAAGGAAACACTCTCCCACACTGTGCCATGCCCAGCACTATTGTCAGTGCATCTACAGAAAACCTATCCAAATTGTAAACTTTAAATATATTCTTAAATAATTTGCATTAAAATGTAGGCAGTCTAGTGTAGAACAGACTGTGGGCAGCAGCTAAGAACATTGTTAAGACACCGGGATCAGAATTATTATGTTTGAATCTTGACTCTAGCAGTTACTGCCTTTGAATGACCTGCTTATCTCATTACTTCTCAGTATTCTGCCAATAAAATGAGGAAAAGTAGTGACTATAGGGTTGTTCTGAGTATTAAGTTAAAGATAATATCTATAGGATGAACACTGTGTCTGGCACATGATGTAAGCTCAATAAATCCTGTTGTTGTTAGGTGAAGCTTTATTATAATGTCATTTTCTCAAAAGGCCAAGGAAATAATTTCTAGGTAATCATTTTAAACAAGCCATAGGTACTAATATACTGTGCTTCTCTAACTTTACTGTGTTTGAATCTCTTGGTTCTTTTGTTAAAATGCAGATTCCTATTCAATGATTTTTAGATTCTGCATTTCCAATAAACTTCCAGGGGACACCCAGGACACTGGTCTGTGACACCTGAGATAATCATAGATGGTTGCTCCCAATTTGTAACATGATGGTCTTAATGGGGCAATGGAGGAAGGCGTAGAAAGGGAGGCATGGATGATACATGTAGATTTAATGTGTTTCCCAGACAATTCGAATATTCTTGCCTTACTTGCCTGTCAACACTGTAAGAACCACTCATTTCATATTTCAACATTTTATTCTTTTTCCTTTTCTTACTCTTTCCTTTTCCCCTGCCTTTACTGTTTGAGACTAAAAAATGATATTAATGCCCAATTCCTCAATTAGTAATATGGAAGCATCAATTTTAAGCCATTTTATTATGTATGATAGGACAATATACCTATATGAGATTAGAAAAATTGTTCCTCTCTAATGTCTTTTCTGGCCTGCAGCCATAGCCTTGTGGCATCCGATCCCGACAGATCTTGGAAGCTAAGCAGGGTCGGGCCTGGTTAGTACTTGGATGGGAGACCGCCTGGGAACACCAGGTGCTGTAGGCTTGGGAGACAGACCCGGCAACCCACTCCCAAAAATCAATCCACTATTGAAAACCCTATGAACAGCAGAGAAGCACTGACAATAGTGTTTCCCCTGTTGTATGTAGGGTCGCTATAAGTCCGATACCAACTCGACGGCACCTAACAACAACAACAACAACCACCACCACCACCACCACCACCACTTCTCTTCTAAAGCGTAAGGATCTGAAAATGCATTTAACATGTCTCATAGCTTCATAGCTTTGTCTGAAAACAACCAACCGACCAACAGATGAAAAGGTAATGAAGTAACTTTTGTGAAGTGTTTCCTAAAAGAATACAAGGACACCTTGGATGTGATCCACACTGTCCAAGGAGTTATAATCCTCGGAGGAGGGGAAAGAAGTGCAGAAGTGGCTGGGACCAAACGCTGCTACCATATTATACATTCTACCTGGGCAGAAAGGCAGGGCAGAAGGAGGGTGGTTTTTAAATGTCTTCCTTTCGTAAATATGTGCTTAGCTTGACCAACAACTCTGCAGGGCAAAGATCATTTTTATACTTTGATGTGTCCTCAGGGGCAAATATCACTCAGATCTATAGCATTCCCTCTGCAAGAATGTGGTACTATTGATACATTACACAGACTTTTTTTTTTTCAGTACTGCCTGGCTGATCCTAGGGCCTCATGCACCCTTGCAAGCACTCTACTACTGAGCTGCACCCCCAGTCCCTTTTTATTTTTTATTTTGAGACAAAGTCTCCCTAATTGATGCAGGCTGCCTCTGGCCTTGAACCTGTGATCCTCCTGTCTCCGTCTCCCGAGTTGCTGGGATTACAGGCGTGTGCCACTGTGTCTGACTTATTTCACAGACGACATTCTTCATTTTCCAAAGTAAATAAGAGGAGCTATGATTAATATAAGATGAGAAACTATCTAAAGATATTAGCAATCATAAATTCTCTTTAAGATTATACAACCATATGTGTATTTTCCAAATACTCATGTTTAGTAGTCAACCATTCAGAGTTTGTCAATCTAAATAAGATTTAACATCATTTGGTGAAGATCAAGAATCTTATATGTATTTAAAATGAATAAGAAATCACATAAAAGTTGACCCAAACTGATGGATTATTAATTCTCTGATTTAAAACTTGAAGCACATTTGGAATTAGAACTTGAACTAGAAAGGCACATTTTATCCAGAACAACAAAGAATGCTTATTGTTTATCCATTTTCCAAACTTTTAAGTGTTATAAAAATTATTAAATGTGAAACTACCAGCTCAACTGAATACAGTTGTGGGTATGGGAAAGAAGCTCTTAACAGTAAGATTCTAGACAATCATTTATACTTAAGACATCTAGATGAAGAACCTATTGATGAACTAGACAAGCAAAACAAAACATAACAACAGCAACAACAAAAAGTAAACTTCTCTAAGTTGATCTCCATGAATAATGTAAAATAAAGCAGCCACACAGCATTTTTACCATATAGTAAATTCTTTGTTAATAAAATACTTTGAAAGACAATTTTAGTTTTCATATGTAAGGGAATTTTTACCCCTTGCGAACCTCTGTTATGAAGAGAATCAAAATGAGCATATATTTAACGTTAATAAAAGCACAGCTAGTAGCATTATTCACTTGTCATTTCTAGGACTCTTCATACACGGACATTGTTTTCTGTTGTCAGTTGTCAAATTTGATATTAAAGAAACAATTATCTAATAGAACACCAGGAAAATTTATAGCTCTTTAGACTTTTTTTTTGTTGTTGTGATTGAAACATTGCATTTTACAACTCTAGTAGGCTAATGGTAGTGGTTTACCAAATCAGTTAAATATGATCTTAAATCCCTATGGATAAGTCATTAGAAGTTAATTTTAAGAAGCTAATTTTAATTTTAAGAAGTTAATTTTAGGAGCTAAAATTCCTATCATGAATAAAATGGAAACTATAAAGTGATAGCTAAATATACGGCAGATACTGAATAAAACTTATCTTTGTTTATCAAAGATTTGGCACACTGCTTTAATACATGAAATGTACATGAAATGAAACACAAATCACATAATCCAGTCACTACAGGTAATTTTTTAGAACTATTTTGAAGAAAAATAATAGTGCTTTCCAGTGGTGATATGTTTAAAAGTTGACTTGTCTGGTTTACTAAATAACATGGGAGAAAGGTGTCCTTAACCTGGGCTTGGGAGAAGGACCCTGTAGCCCACTCCCCCAAAACAATTAGCCATCGAAAATCCTATGAATAGCTGAGAAGCACAGGCATAGTGCTGGGCATGGCACAGTGCTGGGTAGTGTTTCATCTGTTATACACAGGGTCGCTATGAGTCAGAACCAACTAGACCACACCTAAAAACAATAACCTGGGCTTGGATACTTCATCATATTTGTTGCCCAGATCCATATTTTTTTATGCCATTGTGTGCCTTCAAGGTAGCTTTTTAATCTTTACAATATTTGGACTTGAGCTTCTAAGCAAAATTCTTAGTTTACTGGCCTGCTCAGGAGACTCTTTGGCATTCCCCAATCAGGAGTGAGCAGGAGAAAGACTAGGTAAACTAATTAGCAGGGGGATAAAGGAGAGGATTTTGCATTAGGCAGCCAAAACGTGAAAACTGACCAGGACTCTATCTTTGTCCCTATCACAGATTCGGAAACAAAGTACACTATTTCTCAGTTATCTGCTTTGTGAAAGTCACAAAGGGCCTTGTGACAGTACAGAAGACATACATCATACCTTGAAACTATGAGTTCCTTCTCAACTAAGTATTTTACCCAGGCTTTGGGTGAGTAGCAGATTAAACTTTTCTTTCCTTATTTTCTGCCTATCATAAGGCAAAATTAGTCATTACTATTAATTAGTCATAGCAACAACATAGTAATAAGTAACAACAAGAACCACAACCATAAAACAAAACAAAACAAAACAAAATTATACATACATACTGAGGAAAATCTGACTTCAAACTAGAAAGAAGACAAGTGAGAAATTTGAAAGACCCACAGATTTTTCCAGTTTTGAATACTGACTGACCCAGGGTAAGACAGAAAGAGGAAAGATTTAAGCTCAGGGTGCTATGGATCAGGAAGCACTGTCACAGGACCAGTGACAAAGAAAGACATTTTGGAACTCTCAGGAATGACAAGTCTTCTCCACTCGAAGGAAACCTGCTTTCTGCTGAGCTGGATGATGGGGCATTTGGCTCAGTTTCAGGTCAAAGCAGAGCAGATCCAGAAATCAAGGCCTCATGATAGGAACAAGAGAGCAAGGAGGTTGGGGGAAAGAGGGCAGTTGGAATAGCTAATAGATTTGAATAACAAATTGAATAACAAATAACCAGGAAACTTTAACAAGTGTTGAGAGCTGGCAACTCAGACTACTCCCTGAACCTCAAGCCACGTTCTAGGAATTACCAACCATAATTTGGGGTTGGACACATGGAACTGTCACTAGCAAACTGAATGCTCGTCCAGAAAAGATAATTCAATGGGAGAGTTAGACAGCTATGAAGACTCCAAGCATTGGCTAACCGGATGATTATTTCAGACTTTTACTTTTTAAGCAATAACCAAGAAACAAAAGCAATCAAAGATTTTTTTTTTTTTTTTTTTTTTTTGAATCACTAGGAGAGACCTTATCGGCAGAACACTGAGGTTCAGGGCTGCTAAAGAACACTTAATTCCATGCAGCTAGCTGAGGGGGGTGGGCTGGGATTTAGCTCAGTTGGTAGAGCGCTGTGCTGCAGTCTCTGAGGTCCCAAGTTCAATTCCCAGCACCACAAAAATGGGTGAAGGACCTGGCAATCCACTCCCAAGGCAATCCCGAAACAGTCAGCCATTGAAAACCCTATGAGGGTCACTATGAGTCGGATACCAACTTGACAGCACCTAACAACAACAAGCTGAGGGGGAGCCTCCTTTTCCCAGTGCCTCACTTCTTCATGCTGCTGCCAGGTGGGTGGTAGAGAGGAAGAAGAGGGTCCAGGACATCTGCAGACAATCAGGAGAGATGTCACAGCTAGAAACACAGGGCATGAGACAAGGTATGTGTGGAAGGTGCTTTTGGTTTGTTTGTTTGTAATGCACTGACTTGGGAGGGCTAGGTAAGCACTTTACCACTGGGCTGCACTCCCCCAAAGCCTTCTTTTCTAGAGAAGCTTGTAAGGGGGTTAAAGCTTATGTGGAGAGGGCCCGAGGCTCTTCTGTGACTACCAAGAGACCACTGTTGGGGATGCTGCCCCTTCAAGAGGATGCACAGGTTGCCCAGCAATTAGAAAATACCATTGGAGCCTCTTGGTTACTTTCTTTTCTCTGAATGGCACATGAAATAATTGCAGCCAACTTCCAAATATGACCCCAGGAGACAGTGAGCCCCTAAACTTTCCTGAGAAGAAAGGCTTTTGAGAGCCGGAGGTGGGTTTTTGAGACTTCATGAGGCCACCAGCAACAAGATTAGGTAAAGAGGCGGCCCCAGAAGGTGCAGACGGCCAGGTCTCCATTGGTGGCAAAGACAAGGGGCGGGGAAGGACCAGCTGAGGTATTCTGGACACAGAGTGAAGACTCTGAGCTGGATGTTTAAGAAAACTGAAAAAGGGGGCGCTGGATAGAGAGTAGGGGTGGAGGGCGTTGCCCTGGCGCAGGTCAGTCCTGGAAACAAAGTCTTCGCTAAAACCTGCCTCAACTACAGGATGTGCACAGGCCAACGTTGAAGGCTGAGGGCGTGAAGCCCTGCTTCTTCGTTGCACCCCATCTGATGAATTTAGGAGCCACTGGGAACACCTAAGTAGGTGGGGAGGGTTTGGGCTAGGTGGGGACTCGTCCCTTACCGAAGACCCGCTGGTAGGGTTCGCAGGGAGAGGGTCGGGGACATAGCCTGGTGCTGGGGGGCTGGCACATGGCCTGGGAAGCAGAGGGGACGTTGAGGACCCTCTTCAGTTCACCTCAAAAGCAGCACATTTTTCAAGTGGGCGGTGGGAGGGGTGCGGCCATACAGGCTTCCCATACC
>VMDO01028188.1:0-24282 GCA_007922755.1 Pedetes capensis
TTGCCTAGATTCATACTACGTACATTCCATGTTCCAATTATTAATGGATGTTTACAGTTGTTTCTCCTCATTTTGAGTCGTGTCACATCATCATGTTGAGCACCCTGGGGTTTTACTCCATTTCCCTCATCACGGTAGACTCTACTTGGAGGAGGCAACTCTTCCCCAGTAGTCTTTTGAGTGCCTTCCAACCTGGGGGCCTCATTTTCTGGCACTATATCTGACAGTGTTTCTTTGCTATCCATAGGGTTTTCAATGGCTAGTTGTTTCGGGAGTGGCTCACCGGAGGGTGCGATTCCGTGCTGACTCACCAGAAAACTTGCAGTTTGTGTCCCGCGGGCAGGGTGACAGTGTGATGTCAAGGTTGCATGCTGTGTTGGGTCCGGCTCCCCTGGGTGTGTGGGCAAAGTCCCCTCCGAGTCTCCAGGATTCTATCCTGCCATCTCGTCCTGTGCTGTAGTCGCGCTCAGAACTTCGCTGGCGGTGAACTGCTCCGCCAGTTTCCGCCGAAACGGAGCTCCCCGGCTGCGTGCGACTTAGCCGCCTCCACAAGCCCCCGAACTCTCCGCAGCACAGTGGGGTGATTGGGCTCACCTCTGATGTGTCTGGGATCCGGGCATACGTGTGCCCAATTTTCTGTGGAGTTCGCGACCGTAGGCCTGACCCGCCGCAACAGAAGGGAGGGGAGCCGCGTCTTAGTTCTAGACGCGGATCGCTGGCACCAACTTCCCCGTTCACTCCACGGCGTTTGTGGGCCCCCTCACGGTGACTCACCTAGGATCTGCAGTCTGTGTCCCGCAGGCATGGTGAGAGTGTGCTGCCAAGGTTGCACTCCATGTTGGGTCCGGGCCGTGGGTGCGTGTGCGCGAAATCCCCTCCAAGTCTCTGGGATTCTATCCTCTGTCTGTGTCTAGTACTATATACAGTTTTCTATTGATTTGTTTAGGATAATGAAACTCATAATTATATGTAGAATTGAATTGTAATTTACCTTCATTATTTGGTCCTCGTCTATTTTTTGCTTTGTTTTTGTTTTTTAAGACAATGTTCCCCAGGTTAGCCTCCAAATTCATGGCCCTCCTGTCTCAGCTTCCCAAGTAGCTGCAGTTACAAGGACATGCAATGTCCAGATTATTGTGTATTTTTTAAAAATTAGGGAATACTAGCATTATATAATAGTAATTGAAGACTTTTCCTTGTTTTTTTCTGTTTTCTAGAAAAATGTATATGGTTGAAATAAGATATTACTTAAATATTTTGCAGAACTTGTCTATAAAACTGTTTCTAGATTTTTTTCTAGGTGGGACTTTTATTACTACTTGTATAAAGAATGATGATTGACAATTTCTTCTTTTGTCAGATTTTGAATTCTGATTTTCCTTGATACTTATTTTCTGTTTGTAGTTTACAATTTATTAACCAAAAATAGTTCATATTTTTCTCTTAGTTTTAAATCTCTACCATGTTTTTGGTTCCCTATTATTGTCATTGGGCTGGGATTTAGCTCAGTTGGTAGAGCGCTGTGCTGCAGTCTCTGAGGTCCCGAGTTTGATTCCCAGCACCACAAAAGCGGGAGAAGGACCTGGCAATCCACTCCCGAGGCAATCCCGAAACAGTCAGCCATTGAAAACCCTGTAAGGTTCGCTATGAGTCGGATACCGACTGGATGGCACCTAACAACAACAACAAAGTTATTGTCATAATGTTATTATAAGTACCCTTTCACTTCTTTAGTCAATCTTGCAAAAGGTTTTCGTAGTCTACTAGTTTTCTTCCAGAATTAGCATTTGTCTATGCATTCTTTATATTGTATGATTGATTTTCTATATTAACTTCTGATCTTTGTTATCTCCCATAAATAGAATCATTGGATTCATTCTACCTTTACAGCCTAATTCAAGTATTGGCCAACTTTTTTTTTGTGAAGGGCCAAGGAGTAAATATTTTAGATTTTGTGAGTCATATGGTCTTTGTTGCAACTACTCAGCTGATGCCACTGCAGCACAGAAGTTGCCATAGATAATATGTACATGAGCAGGCATGGCTGTGTTCTAATAAAACTTTTTTCACAAATACAGGGTCAAGGTGTTAACGGACTCCTTTCCTAATTCTTGAGTTCTCAATATATAGACTATAGATTTCTATGGAGTCCGTAGGGACTTTTAAGTAGGTAAGAGCAAAACTATTTTGAGTATCATTCAATAATGTTATTTAACATTTCTACTATGTTACATGAACTTCTGGTGTAAAAACAAATGCAAATAAAATTGATGGCACATTAACACAACTAGATACAGAGGTCATTATTTCTTACCACTACACCCTCACTGTAGAAATGAATGCCAGTTCACTTAAAAATGTCTTCAATGAAAGAGTAAAAATTATTTTATTAAAATTTGATCCTTGATTTCATGTCTTTTGAATATGGTCTTATCAGTTGACATTTACATATAAAGCACTTCTGCTATATTTTAAACTATAATGATTATTTCAAGAAAAAGCACTTATGTGATTGTTGGAGTTGCAAGCTGAGCTAGCCATTTTCATAGGACACCACCTTTATTTGAAAAAAAACTAAGCATACACTATAATACTCAGCTTTGGGTATTTGTCAGACCTTTTCCCAGAAATGAATGAAGCAAGATTGTCACTTCAAGGCAAACACCTGAAAATATTTATTACCAATGTTAAAATTTGAGCTTTCAAGTAAAAATTAGAATTTATATTGTATCTGTCACTGTGAGCTTGACAGCTTCCCAATACTTAAAGGCCATTTCGTGAAATCAGTGGTGACATTAGCAGGTGTATTTTTTCCACATAGTATGATGAAATATGTTGACATTCAAGAAATTTGGGAAATTCAGTCTACAAATATTTTCCAGATGATCAATAAGTGATATTACAAAATCTTGCATGAGTAAAAGATTCATTCAAAGTGCAAAACATACCAGTCGATCTTAATATTAACAGACCATGAAAAATTCATTGATGTGGTTGCAGATTCCACATTTGCAACTAACTTTTAAGAGATTACCACTAGTGGAGATTTGGCATAGTATCAAAGCAAAATACTCAGGCTAATATGAAAAGGGTATGAGAAACACTCTCTTTTTTCCCAATATATGTCTGTGTAAGGTCATGTATTCTTCATACACTTCAATCAAACTAACATGAGAGTAGATTGAATGCAGAAGCAGATAATAAGAATCCATCCTATTCCGTTAAGTCAGAAATTTGTACTAATGTAAAACAATTCAATGTTTCTCACTAAATTCTTTTGTTCACAGAAATATTTTATTAAAATACAAAGCTAATATATAATCAGCAAATAAATTAATCAGTGTCTTAAAATTATAATTTCTAATCCTGTAAATATTAATACTTGTAATCCACATAAATAAAGCTCTTTGGGACCTTGATAATTTTTTAAGAGTATCAAATGGTCTTGAGACATAAATGTTTGAGAATAACTTGGGGTAGCTTATTAAATTGGTTATGGATCTCATTAATTTTCAGCCATTCTTCTTTTCTAATATAGTCATTTTAGGTTATAAATGACTTTCACAGTCTGTTTTCAACCATATTCTATATGTTTTGATATGTAATATTATCATTATCACTCAGTTATAATTGAGCTTCATATTTTAATTATGATGTGTCAGGGTTCGGCTCAGGCCTGGAAGAGGTCAGAACCTTGCCCTGACACCAAGTGGGTATCAGGGACCCACTGGACCAGGCTGGTGTAGTGGCCAGAGCTGCCAAAGAAGGACCTCAGGAGACTTTCTGCGGGAAACAGGAGAGGGAAGTTTATTGGGTTACTCCCCAAATGGGGTGCAACCAGCAAGCAGGCCCTGTCAAGTGCTCAAGTGCTAGCTCTAAGCCTGCAGCATAGAATGCTGCAAGCTCACTGGTGGCACAGCTCAGCCTTAAAGGCACAGCTACAAGCAGCTGGTGTTCCGCTGGGCTGGAGGTCCAGTGGCCTTGACTCTCACAGCTCGCCTTCTCTGCCTCCCTCCTTCCCAAGGATGGGAGGAATTGGGAGGTTCTTTGTGGCTTGCTTGTAGCCTTCGACGCTTTGGGGCCCCTGGTCTTGACGTGTAGGCTTGCTTGGAGATCTGCTGGATTGGGGAGTGCTGGATCAAGGTGATGGGGTCCAGACAGCAGGGGAGGGACGGTGAGAAATGAAGGGTGAAGGGGGTCTGGGAGCCCTGCTTATATAGGCCCTGGGGTCACCTAGAAGTCAGTCCCTCAAGCTAGTATGAGGGACCCTAGTTATGGGGTGCATTTTTTTAAAAAACCCAACAACGATGTAGACCTTGATCTGTGAGCAATTAGAGGCTGTATTATTAATTTTCAAAAAATGTATGAATTCTATTTTTGTTACTGGCTTCTTATTTAACTAGACTGTAGTAAGAAAATATGATCTTTGTTATTATTGTTAAGTGCTGTCGAGCTGGATCCTACTCACACCGATCCTATATACAACAGAACAAAACACACCACAACTCTGCCAGGCACACAATCTTTTTTATGTTTAAGCCCATTATTGCAGCCACTGTGTCAATCCATCTAGCTGAGGGTCTTTCTATTTCTTGTTAACCCACCGCTCTCCCAAACATGATGCCCTTTTGCAGGGGTTGGTCCTTCCTGACTACATGTTCAAAGTATGTTGCAAGACACAGTCTAGCCTTCCTTGATTCCAAGGAGCACTCTAATTTCACTTATTCAAAGACAAATCTATTGGGGTTTCTGGTAGTCCATGATATATTCAATATTCATTTCCAGCACCACCAATTTTTTTCCTGACTCCTCTATTCAAATTCCAGCTTTCACAAACATGTGATGCAACTAAAAATATTATGGCATGAGTCAGGTGCACCTTTATCTTCAATGTGACATCTTTATTTTTCAACACTTTAAACAGGTCTTTTGCAACAGCTTTTCATCATGCAATGTGTTTTTGGATTTCTTGACTGTTGCTTCCATGGGTGTTGATTGTAGAACCAATTAAAGCAAAATCTTGGACAACTTCAATCTTTTCTCCATTTACCATGAAGTTGCTTACTAACCCAATTGTGAGGATTTTTGTTTAGTTGATATTGAGGCGCAATCCCTGCTGAAGGCTGTGTTCTTTGATCTTCATCAGTAAATGTTTCAAATCCTCTTCACTTGCAACAAGCAAAGTTGTGTCATTTGTGTAATGCAGGTTGTTAATAAGTCTTCCTCCAATCATGATGCCGTGTTCTTCTTCATAAATTCCAGCTTCTCAGATTATTTTCTCATCAAAGAGATTGAAGAGGTACATTGAAAGGATACAGCCCTAACACACACCTTTCTTGACTTTAAACCAAGCAGTGTTTCCTTGTTCTGCCTCCTGGTCCATGTACAGATTCTTCATGAGTACAATTAAGTGCTCTGGTATTCCCATTCTTCACAATGTTATCCATAATTTGTTGTGATCCCCATAGTCAAATGCCTTTGCATAATAAACTCTCTGAAGTTTTTTTACTTACTTTATATGTTAATATATGGTCAGATTTATGAAGATCTCATATGTACTTGAATATAATATTATTGCTTAGACAGAAAAGTTTATAAATTGCATTTAATCATACCTTCTAATAATAGAGCTCAATTCTTCTATATCCTCATTAATGTATCGTCTATTGATTTATCAATAATTAAGAGATATATTAAAATCCACCATTAAAATAGGGATTTTGTCCATTTCTCATTATTCTAGAGTTATTTTATTTTTATTTTTATTATTACTTTCTTTTTGGTGCTGAGATAGAACCCACGGACTTGCACTTGTGAGGCAAGCACTCAACTGCTGGGTTAAATCTTCTACCCATATTTTATTATTATTTATTAATTTTATTTCCTATGTGTGTTTATTTATTTATTTAGGTTTTTGAGACAGAGTCTTTCTATGTAGCTCAGGCGAGCCTGACTTGCCTCAAACTCACAATCCTCTTGCTTTTTCATATTTTTATGCTATTTTACTAGGTCACATCCAGTTTAGAGTGAATATATATTCATGGCAAACACTAATTAGCATAATTATAATTATATAAGTAATCTACTCCCATAAAACTTTTGCATATGTACTTTAAAGTTTATTTTGTTTGGTATTAATACAGTTACTCCATATTTGTTGAGGGTCGCATTTGCCAATTATTTTTCATGGCTTTAATTTCAACTTTTATGTATCTTTTTTTTTTTTCAGTGCTGAGGAGTTGAACCTTGCATATGCTAGGCCAGTGCTCTACCACTCAGCTATACCCTCAGACCCATTTTTGTTTTCTTATTTTATGACAAGGTCTTGCTAAACTGTGCAGGCTGCCTCTGGCCTCTAACTCATAAACTTCCTGCCTCAGCTCCCCATGTAGCTGGGATTATAAGCATGTGCCATGGTAATATCTTTAAACTTTGGTTGTGTCTCCTTTAATAGCATATCACTGTATTTTATTTTTTATCCAATATGACAAAGTCTGATTAGTTAGCATATTGAGCCTGTTTGTATTTATTATAATTATATTTTTAGATTTGTTTCTACCAATGTGCTTCTTTCCATTCTTTTCCTTATTTCTTATAATTGATCAAGAGTTTACTATTACAAGTATGCTTTTTATTGACTTAAAGTTATGTTCCCTACTTCTGTAATTTAGAAGTCACTCTTGAAATTTTTATCATGTATGCTAATTATTGAAGTATAAATTTGGTAGTGTCTTATCCTTGATAACATGGTCTTAGAACACCTACCCTAACCCATCCCAATCCTCTCTTTCCTGCCAGTATTTTTTAGTGTTTTAATCTCTCTTTTTAAATCCACAAATTAAATATTACTTTAAATTAATTTATCTCAACAATATCTTTTTAAACTATGAGTTTAATCCCAAAACAATCAGCCATTGAAAACCCTCTGAGGGTCACTATGAGTCGGATTCAACACAAGGGCACCTAACAACAGTGAGTTTAATAAATTATTTTTCTTTTCTTTTCTTCTCTTTCTTTTTTTTTTCTTGTATGTGTGTGTGTGTGTGTGTGTGCAGTATGGGGGTTGAACCCAGGGCCTTATGCTTGCAAGCTTTGCAAATGCTGGGCCACTAAGCTGCACACCCAGCCCATTTTTTTTTTCTTTTTGAGACAGGGTCTCGTTAAATTATGCAAACTGCCTCTGGTCTCAAACTTGTGATCCTCCTGCCTCTGCCTCCTGAATTGCTGGGATTACAAGCATGTGCCACCCCGCCCAGCTGTGTACCTTTTCATATCAATTTTCAGCCATTCTTCTTGAGTTCATTTTTATTAAATATACTCTTTGGAAGTTCTTTTTCTGATTTGTTAATGATAAACATGCTGATAAACAAGTCCCTCTATCCTAGAAATCCTAAAAACTCTTTATTTCTAACTCATTTTTTAAAAGAAACTTTGCTAGGTACACAATTCTAGGTATAGTTTTTTTAACCCTTAGATTTCCCTTTTTTCCTGTTTTTGTGGCATCCATTATTGCCAAAACAAAATCTGCTGCCAGTAAAATTGTCATTCCTTCACAGATTATCTTTTCTCTCTGGCTGCTGGTAAGATTTCTCTTTGTCTTCCATGATCTGCAAATTCATTATATTGTGTCTGGTTGTGCTTGTCTTCTTGCTTGCAGTGCTTGGTGAAACTGCATTTCCTATAATCCCAGTACTCAGGAGGCTGAGGAGAACTGACATAAGTTTGAAGCCAGACTGGTTTACATAGCGAGTTCCAGGCCAGCTTGTGCTACACACTGAGACCCAAAAAATAAAACCAAAAACCTTGTGTTGGCCACAAGAGTAGATGTGATAGACTACAAAAGGAGATTTTCCAGAGGTTTGCGCTATGGGTAATCATGAGGTCTACACTAGGTATGAAATTGAGTGGCAAAGGGAGGAAAGAGGTCAACAACATTAAAGGGGAGAGACAAAGGAGTACAGAGACCAACACGTGAAAAGGGTCATCTGCATGTGTAGTGAGAGCTTCCAGAATTAAAGCAAGAAAAGAGAAACCTCTTTCTTGTAGTTGACAAGTACAGGCCATGAGTGAAAGAATTCTGCACATTTGGGGAAGGTAGAGGATGCTTCATAGTAATTTTCATATTTTAGAGACAAGATGAAATACAGGTCTCACACAACATGCCACAGAGTCTCAGGCTTTCTGGGGACACCTTATTTAATCCCTGTAATGATACTAGGGGGGGAAAACCAACCATTTGTCTTTCCAAGCAAAAAACCCTTTGGAACAGGTGTGTGGTATATGCCAGTAATAGCAGTACTTGGGAGGCTAAGGCAGGAAGATCATATATTAGAAGTCAGCCTGGCCTAAATAATGAGTCCCTGTCTCAAAAAAACAAGATAAAACACCATCAGAACACCCTTTAGAGAAAAATTAGCACAGCCTCCCCAAATTCCACTTGGCAGAAAATGATGTCACAGTCCTCTAGGAGATAATACTTATTCACCTTTACCTGGATGGTTATTCTGTTTTTTCATGATCTTATTCCTAAATGAGACTCCTAATGTCAGAAAAGTCATTTTTGTTCCCTAAAATCCAGTCTAAATGTTACAGAGCCAATGTTTCATTCTTCCCCTTAATCATGCTCTTTTATACCAGGTTAATTTTACTGTTCTTCTGTTCTTGAATTTCATTGAAATTCAAAATTGAAAGCTTTTATCATTTACTGTTCCCAGACCCTGCCATCATGGAACACAGCTGCACAGGCTTTTCTTTCATCTCTTCTTCATCACATTTTCCTTTCTTTATGGTATTTAGGAGCACTCAAATATGGCAGTTCAGGCTTTTAAAGGTAGAAAACTCTGATTCCTTTACTGAGCCCTCAGAACAACAGGTCCATTTCTTACTGTCTCTGATAGATTTTCTGCCACCACATTGAATATAAGGATGGCTAGACTGCATCTTACATATTTTGAATGTGTTGTCAAGAGGGACCAGTCGCTGGAGAAGGACATGATGTTTGGGAGAGTAGCAAGTCAACAACAACCAAAAAAAAAAAAAAAAGGAAGACTCTCAATTAGATAGGTTGACACACAGTGGCAACAACAATGGGCTTAAACATAAAAAAAAATCATGTGCATGGCACAGTGTGAGGTAGTGTTCCATTCTGTTGTACATAGTGCCACTATGAGTAGGCCCTGACTCAATGGTACATAACAACAATGAATGACAGGCCTAAGCAAATGATTGCAATTGGAAACAACTTATGAATATATTATTTTAAAATTACAGTTTAACAATTTAGTCCATAATTTCCACCTCACAGTTTACTTTCTCCTTTATCTAATTTGCTTCATTTTCCAACTCTTTAATGAGTGTAAATGACTAAGTAAATGACGACTTACTGCTGACCTTGAGACACGTCTATTAAAAAATGCTTCCATTCCCACCTCCAGTTAAACCCTGATGTTTCTCTACAGGATAAGATTTATAGCATTTCACACTAAAGCTATGTTTTAATATACATTGTCTCATCACATCCTCACATCAATTCTTTAAAGAAGTTTTGTTTTCCATACATGAAAATTGAGACTCAGAGAAATTCATAAACTACATAATGTCACATACCTGGAATTCTAATGTAAGATGATGGATTAGAGGCAGCTGCCATGTCACATGATAAAACAAAGGAGACAGAATAGGAAGGAATGGACTTTACTCCAAAGAGAGAAAGACTGGAAAAGCATAGAAATCGTGAAGGAGGGTTTAGCATGGTCTCAGAATGCAGAATAGAGCTGAGCAGTGAGAGGGAGTGAATAGGACACATCTCAAGACATGACTTTTTGGCATGGGAGAGAAACTGAAACCCTCACCCACAAGGTAATCTGGACTGCCCTTACAGACAGCATGGTAGCCCCAAAGGACAAGCCCACAGTCATTGAAGCCCATGGATCCAGTCAGGGATTTTGGTGATACAGTGGCCCTTCCTGCTGGGGGGCCGGGTGGTCAGCATTGGAGAAGAAATTCATTTTGTCACCCGCCATATCTTTGAGGGTCATGACTGGGAACCATCTTGAGAGGGAACCTACCATGTGAGATTGAGCTACCCCGGATATCTATAAACAAAGAATATTTACCAGCTGGGGAGCCTAGGGGTTGACCTGCCACAAACCCAGGGTGTGATATAGCTGTGGCAGGCCATTACAATGAGGGGGAAATTGGGATTCTGACACTCTGAGAAGCTCAGACAGTAGGAAACTCAGGCAAGGTAGAGGGCAGCCCCAAACCCTGGAAAAAGGAGATGACTCCATCTCCTAAGGAGAACTTCAGGAACTGGCAACTCTGAACCAAGGTCAAATAAAAGATTCCATCTTCAACTGTACACCACTTCAACCTAACAGATTCCAAAAGTAGAGGACAGGGAAAGAAGTCACTCTAGTATTTTATCTTCTTTTTTATTTTCTGCTGCTATGCTGGGGATTGAACCCAGGGCTTTGCATGGGGCTAATGCTGTACTACTGTGCACCATCCCTAGCCCTTTCATATTTTTGTTTTGAGACAAAGTCTTATTGAGATGCATTGCACAGGCTGTTTTTGGTCTGGAGCTCAAGATTCTTCTGCCTCAGCCTCCAGAGATGTGTGGATTGGAAGGTGTACACCATGGTGTCTGGCTCTTTTTTTTTTCTCTCTCTCTTTTCATCAATTTTGTTTTCCTCATTTCTCTTTTTTTCAATGTAAGTTTTATCTTTTCTCTTATTTAGTTTGATTTTTTTATCCTTTGCTGCCTGTGTACATTTTTTTTCTATTTACTATCTACTTATTTCTTACTTTCAATTTACTATTATTAGGATCAATTTTACTTTATTTTTTAAAAAAGAAATCTCTTACACTTTTTACTTCTTATTGCTTTTCTTATGTTTACCTTATTTTGATTATACATATTTTTCTTTATTGTGCAATTGAGTGTTTCCTTTTTACCTTTTTTTGAAAATCTTTTGTTCTTTTCTCTCACTCATTCTAACATGGATTTCCTTTCTGGATTTTCTGTTTCTTTTCTTTTACTTAAGCCTTGTTCCTTCCTTCAGTCTCCCCTTTGTCTGCCTCCTGCCCTTTTTAATTTCAGGCAATTACTATTTTTACTTTCACACTAAAATAATTTTTAACTTCATAGCTTACTCTATATTATTGTCACCATTTTATGTTCTGTGGCATAGAAGTTGGCTTTAACTGATTTAAAGTATATATCTATATCTAGTTTGGTAAGATATTGTACCTATTACAGGGATTTGTCTTCTCATCTGGGAGTGGCTCTAGGGATTGAGATCTCAAGAGAAAACTATTTACTAAGGAGATCCTCAAATAAAATGAGAAGAGAAATCCATCCCAGTAGATGCACAAATCACAATAGACAGAAGCACAAGAAACATGAAAAAATAAGGCATATGTCTCTTCCAAAATACCACATTTCTTTAACTACTAAATCCAAAGATATTGATAGGGTTAAAATGCCAAAAAAAAAATTCAAAAGTCTACTTATAAAGAAGATCAGTGACTTCAAAGCGGATAAAAACAAGCAGATTAATGAGGTAAGGAATCAATGCAAGACTTAGCTCAGAAACTCACCAATGTAGAAGATAACGTAAACCAAAGGTGTCAGAAATTCAGCAAGACATTGATATTTTGGAAAACAAACAAATAGAAATGTTGGAAATAAAGAACCCAATAAATCAAATGAAAAATACAGTGGAAAGCATCACTATAGACTAAATCAAGAAGAAAATAGAATATCAGAGATAGAAGATAAGGTTGAGAAAAAATACATTCAGTTATCAACAAAGAAAATAAAAGAACATAACCACAACTTCCAAGAACTCTGAGACATGATCAGGAGGCCAACTCTAAGAATCTAGGGGATAGAAGAATGAGCTAAAATAAAAATTAAAGGCATAGAATATCTATTCAATAAAAATATAACAGAAACTGCCAAGTGTGTTGGCACATGCCTGTAATCCAAGCAGCTCGGAAGGCAGAGGCAGGAGGATCACAAGTTTGAGACCAGAGGCAGTCTCTGTAACTTAGCGAGACACTGTCTCAAAAAGTAAAAAAAATGGGCTGAGGGTGCAGCTTAGTGGTCCAGCACTTGCAGAGCATGCAAGCATGAGGCCCTGGGTTCAACCCCCAGTACAATATGTGTGTGTGTGTGTGTGTGTGTGTGTGTGTGTGTGTGTGTGTTAGAAAATTTCCCACATCTGTGAAAAGAAATAGACATCTAACCCAAGAAACATTTAGAACCCCAAATAGACATAACCAGAAAAAAAAATCTCCCCACAACACATTATAGTTAAAATACCCAAACTATGAAACAAAGAAACAATATTAAATGTTGCAAGAGAAAAAGACCAACTCAGAGGCAAGCATATCAGAATATCAGACCTCTCAGCACAAACTCTAAAATCCAGGAGATGTGGAATGATATATTTCAAGCCCTAAAAGTAAATAACTGCCAACAAAGAATACTATCCAGCAAAGCTATAATTTCAAATTGAAGGAGAAATAAAAACTTTCCATATAAGCACTCACTAAAGCAATTCATGACTGCAGAGCCAAAATTGCAGATGACACTTAAAGGAACCATATACACACAGGAAGAAGAAAGAATGTCTCAATCATAAGCGTACAGAAAACAACAAACTGAATGAGAAGAACAGATGAACTAATGAGAACTAGGAAAGAATCAATCATGTCTCACTCAAAAAAAAAAAAAAAAACCAACTAGCCAATCCTGAGTATGAATAAGAGAGAAAGGAATTAATAGTGTGCAAACCAACAAGGAAAGCATGCAACACAATCACAAAATCAGCAAACCCCTCTCAATAATAACTCTAAGTACAAATGGTCTTAACTCTCCAATTAAAAGACATAGACTAGCAGATTGTATTAAAAAACAATATACAACAATTTGTTGTTTGCAAGAAACACATCTCACAGCAAGGACATTCACAGACTGAGAGTGAATGGATGGAAATTGATAAGCAAGTAGAAGAAATAAAAAGGAATGGTAGCCATCCATACATAAGACAAAGTATATTTCAAGTTAAAATTAGTCAGAAGAAATAAAGAAAATCACTACATACAAATAAAGAGAATAATTGATCCAAAATATAACAATTGTAAGCATATGTGCACACAAACACTGGTGCACTTAGTTTTATAAAACAAACACTACTAGACGCAAAGGGACAGATAGTTCCAGACACAATAAGAGTGAGTGACTTCAAGACCCATTCACATCAGTAGATAGAATATCCAGAAAAAGATTCAATAAAGAAACTTCAGAGTTAACTACCCAAGAGATCACATAGACTTAATAGACATTACAGAATAGTCCACCCAAAACCTATAGAATACATATTCTTCTCAGAAGCCCATGGAACATTCTCTAAAATAGATCAAATTTTAGACCATAAATCAAGTCTAAACAAATACAGAAAATTAAAAGTAATTTTTTTACCTCATGAAACCATAATGGAATAAAAGTAGCAACCAATGGCAAGAGAAATTAGGAAACTATAAAAATACTGGATATTGAACAATATACTCTTAAATGATCAATGAGTCCTTGAATAAATCAGGGAATAAGTAAAAAAAAAAATTCCTAGAAACAAATAAAAATGAAAACACAACCTACCATAACCTTTACTGTTGTTAGGTGCCATCAAGTCATGTCTGACTCACAGCCACCCTCATAGGGTTTTCAATGGCTGATTGTTTCAGGATTGCTTCAGGAGTGGATTGCCGTATCCTTCTTCTGTTTCTCTGGTGCTTGGGATTGAACTGGGTCCTCAGATACCAAAGAGTGGCACTCTAGCAACTGAGCTAGACCATCTCTACTACCACTTTTGGGTTATAGCAAAGGTGGTCCTAAGAGAGAAGTTTATAGTTATGAGTGCCTACATTAAAAAGCCAGGGAGGACTCAAATAAATACCTGAGAGTCTTAGAAAAACAGGGACAAAGAAAACCAAAAATCAGTAGACAGAAAGAAATAATAAAGACCAGACCAGAAATTAATGAAATGGAGGGTAAAAGAACAATAAAAAGATTTGATGAAACAGAGAGCTGGTTCTTTGAAAAGATAAAGAAGATCAACAAGCCCTTAGCCAAATTAAGCAAAAGAAAGAGAAGACTCAAATTAATAAAATTAGAAATGAAAAGGGAGACATTACAACAGATACCAGTGAAATCCAGAAAGTCATTAAGGAATTCTTTGAAAATTTATATTCAAAAAAAAAAAAAAAAAGCCTGGAAAACTTAGACAAAGTGGATAAATTCCCAGATGGATATGACGTACCAAAGTTAAATCAAATGAATATAAATAAAACAACTAAACAGACCTACAGTAAGCAGCAAAGTTGAAGCAGTAATTGAGTATTCCAACAAAGAAAATCTTGAGACCAAATCATTTCAGTGCCAAATTCTACAAGATCTTTGAAGAAGAACTAGCATCAAAGCTCCTCAAACTATTCTACAAAATAGAAATGGAAGGAATGCTACCAAACTCATTCAATGAAACCAGCATTACCCTGATGCCAAACCCAAATAAGGGTATAATTGAAAAGGAAAACTGTAGACCAATTTTCCTGATGAACATAGATGCAAAAATCCTTAATAAAATACTTGCAAATTGACTTCAACAATACATTTAAAAATTCACACACTATGATCAAATTATCTTCATCCCAGGGCTGAAGGATATTTATACACAAAACAATAAATGTAACACAACACACCAATAGATTCAGAGACAGAAATCACATGATCATATCAATAGATATAGAAAGAGCCTTGGTCAAAGTTCAACACCCTTTCATGATAAAGACTATAAAGAAACAAGGAACTGAAGGAACATATCTCAACATAATAGAGGCAACATATGAAAAACCTATGGCCAATATCACACCAAATGGGGAAAAACTAAAAGCATTTCCTTTAAAATCTGGAATGAGACAAAAGTGCCTACTATCTCCACTGCTATTCAAGATAGTAATTTTACTATTAGTCACAACAATAAGGAAAGAGAAAGAAATTAAAGGGATATAAATACAAAAAGAAGTCAAATTATCCATATTTGCAGATGATGAATGATCTTATACTTAAAAGATTCTAATGACTCAAACAGGCTAGGGGTTAGCTCAGTTGGTAGAGTGCTGCTTTGCACTTTCTGAGGACCTGGGTGCAATCCCCAGAACCACAAAAATGGGAGAAGGATGTGGCAGTCTACTCCTGAACAAGCAATCATTGAAAACTCGATGAGAGTTGTTATGAATGGGACAGGATTCAATACCACCTAACAACAACAACAAAGATTCCACCAGGAAACACTTAGAACTGATAAACACTTTCCACAAAGTAACACAACACAAAGTGAACATACAAAAATCAGTAGCTTTTCTATATAATAATAACAACGAAGGTGAGAAAGAAATTAGGAAAAAAATCCCATTCACAACAGCTTGAAAAGGAATAAAATACATAGGAATAAGTGTAACCAGGATGAAAGACCTTTACAATTAAAGCATTAAAACATTGAAGAAAGAAATTGAAGAACATACTAGAAAATGGAAAGACCTCCCATGCTCATGGATCAGAAGAATTAGTATTGTGAAAATGGCTATATTCCAGGAAGCAATTTCCACATTCAGTGCAATCCCCACCAAAATCCCCATGATATTGTTCAAAAAATAGAAAAGAAAATCCTAAAATTCATATGTTGTAGTTACACAAAAGATCCTGAGTCACTAAAGCAATCCTCAGGAGAAAAACAATGCAGAGGGCATCACAATATCTGATTTCAAATCACCCTACAGAGCCATCGGAACAAAAATAGCATGGTACTGGCACAAAACAGACATGTAGATCAATGAAACAAAACAGACGATCCAGAAATAAACCCATGTAGCTACAGCCACTTGATGCTCAACAAAGGTGCCATAAATATAAGTTGGAGAAAGCACAGCCTCTTCAAGAAATGGTGCTGGGAGACCTCACATAGAAGACTGAAACTACATCCTTTTCTCTCACCTTAAATGAAAGTCAGTTTAAAATGGAAGACCCGAAACTCTAAAACTGCTAGAGGAAAACATAGGGAAAACACTTCAAGACATAGGCATGTTCAAGGACTTTCTGAAAAGGACCCCAACAACACAGGAAACAACAGCAAGAATTAACAAATGGGTTTGCATGAAATTAAAAAGCTTTTGCACAGCAAAGGACATAATTATCAGAGTGAAATGACAGACAATAGAATGAGAGAAAATCTTTGCCAGCTATACATCAGACAGGAGATTAATATCTATAATACATAGCAAACTCAAAAAAATAAATACCAAAAAAGCAGAGTATCCAATTTAAAAAATGGGCAAATGAACCAAACAGAGAGCTCACAAAAGAAGAAATACAAATGACCAACAATCATGGAAAAAATGTTCACAATATCCTTAACAATTTGGGAAATGCAAATCAAAACTACATTGAAATATCATCATACCCCAGTCAGAATGTCTAGCATCAACAAAACAAACAACAATAAATGCTGTTGAGGTTATGAAGAGAAAGGAACCCTAGTACACTTCTAGTGGAAATGTATTTTGGTGCAGCCACTATGGAAATCAGCATGGAGGTTCCTCAAAAAAACTAAAAATAGAACTACCATGTGACACAACTATACCACTCCTGGATATATATCCAAAAGAATATAAGTCAACTTACCATTAAGACACTTGCTTATCCATGTTTACTGTGGCATTATTCACAACAGCCAAGATATGGAATCTACCTACGTGTCCATCAACAGATGAGTGGACAAGGAAAGTGTAGTGTGTTAGATGCACGAATGTCTGACTTCATAGAAACTACCAACTAGTTTTCCAAAGCAGTTGGAGAAATTTTTACTCCAACCACCATGTAATATGTGAGATGCCATTTGTTCTACATCTTTGCCAGTGCTTGGTATTTTAAGTCCTTTTAGTTTTAGCTATTTCAATAGGTTTATGTCTTATTATGATTTTAATTTTCATTTCCCTGCTAACTGATTATATGGATCATTTTTCATATACTTCTTAGCCATTTTAATTTCATTTTATGGAGTACCTGTTCAAGTATTTTTGCCCATTTTTTTTAGTGGGAAACTTTCTTTTCTTATTGTTTTGTAGAAGCTCTTTGTATACTCTGGATACAAGTTATTTGCTGTATGTTTTGTATATATTTACATATGTATGTACATATGTACATTGCAATTATCTCTCAGACTGTGGCTTGCCTTTGTTTGTATGTGTGGGTGTGCGTGTGGATGTGGTACTGGTGGATTGAACCCAGGTTCTCACACATGCTAGGCAAGTGATCTACCACTGAGCTGCACACCCAGCCCCCTTATTTATTTGTTTGTTTGTTTGTTTGTTTTTGAGAAAGGCTCTCACTGAGTTGCACAGGTTGCCCCTGGCCTCAAACTTGCAATCCTACCTCAGCCTCCCAAGTTGCTGGGATGATAGGTGTGCGCCACAGTACCCAGATGTGGCTTGCCTTTTTATTTTCTTAATGTCATTTTTTGATCAACTTGTTGTTGTTGTTAGGTGCTGTCAAGTCATGTCTGACTCATAGCAACCCTTATAGGGTTTGCAATGGCTAATTGTTTTGGGATTGTTTTGAGATTGCCTCGGGAGTGGATTGCCATGTCCTTCTCCCATTTTTTTAGTGCTGGGAATCAAACTTGGGATCTCAGAGACTGCAGAGTGGCTCTCCACCAACTGAGCTAAATGTCAGCCCTTTTGATGAAGAGAAGTCCTTAATTTTAATGTAGTTCAATTTATATATATTTTATTTTATACTTGGTGCTTTTTTGTCTTTAAGAAATCTTTCCTCCTCAAAATGGTGACAGTATAATATTTTCTTCTAGAATTTTTGCTTTATATTTCACTTTCAGATGTATAATATATCATAAATTAACTTCTAACAAGTGACCTCTCAGTATCCACCTTTGAATCTAAGTAGATTGATAAACTCATTGCTAACACTTATCTCCTCCCTTTGAAAATATCAGATAATTTTGCCTCTCTCCTACCTAGATCTCCTGTACCTGAGTTTTCAACTCAAATCCTGTCTGTGATGTTGTCTCTTAAGAGTGAAGTGGACTTGTTGTTGTTAGGTGCCCTCGAGTCGTGTCCGACTCATAGTGACACTCACATGGTTTTCAATGTCAGATTGTTTGGAGATTGCCTTGGGAGTGGGTTGCCACATCCTTCTCCCTGAAGTGGACTTAGCATATATTTTTATAGATGTGTTAACTTGTTGTCAATTAGACTCACAGGTAAAGGTAGGAATTCCCTGTAAAGGTTAGCAAATGTCCTATACATCATGGCTGTTCCCACAAATATGACAGGGTAGCCAATTAACACATACACTTTCTTCACTGACCATCAGGTGCACCTTCCAAGGACTGTCTGCTACACAGCTACCTCATGAGTTCAGCTGCTGTAATGCTGAGAAAGGGTTGGGTTGGAGGGGACAATTTTTAATTTTATTAAAGTAGTATTGTCAGGTTTTTCAAGGAGTACTTTCCAGTTTTATCTCTATAGTCGTGAAATAGTCACCACTTCTTCCCACATTTCACAATTTTGCTTTTTGTTAACATTTTCAAGAGCATTCATTAATGGCTCAATCACTGTTTTATTTTATCAGTACTATGAAAAGTACTGGTAACCTTTTGAAGTGGTTCCTTTAAAACAACAACTACAGAAAAAATAATTCAAAGGAAGGGAAAGTATTAAAAAGATTCAAAGCTTTCTTCACACCCCTTTCCCTACTCCATAAGGAAAGAAAAAAATCACTAGGTCTAAATTTGTCATCTGTCTTCCTTAATAGCTATCCTGTGTGTGCCATGTAGATATGTTGCTTTCCAAATATGTCAGTGTACCTGTTCAAAATTATTTCTTCCTGCTTTGTGACTTTTACAGAGGTGTCAGTAATTTTTTACATTTTATTTACCTTTTGGTCACCCTCATTTTCAAAAAGTCTAAAACCAGAGTATTCCTTCATGTATTCTGATTCATATTAGTGCCTTGGCTTGCCTTCTTTCAGATGTGACGTACAAATGCCTCTTCTTCCATATAGCTACATTATTTAGCTATTTCATTCTGATTTTTGTCATAATTATCATTTCCTCTTTCTTTAAAAAAAAAAAGAATAGGTATTATGAGAAATTTCTCTAGGGTTCCCTCCCAATTTCCTCACTGCCATTACAAAGCCTCTGTCCCATTAGTCTTGAACAGGCACGTTGGATATTCTTACTCTTCACGTTCTTCTTTTCTCAGAGCAATTGTAATCTGCTTTAATTATGGTGGATACTCCAGCAGCCAGCCCTTCTCCTGGGTTTTAGTATTCCCTCCTTCAATACCATACTCACTGGGTTTTTTTTTTTTTTCTTTTTCTTTCTTTTTTTTTTTTATTTTATTTTTTCCTCCTAAATTAGCTCTCTTGAATCCCAATGCCCTGATAGGACTGCTGGCATTTCAGCTATAAACCCAATCCCACCAAGTTTCAGAAATGCCCATGAGGCATTCCCCATCTCTGCACCCCTGGGATTGCTCTCCTTGTTTCTTAGGCTCTAATCAGGACTCAAGCTTTGGTTTCATTCTGCTTATATCTTCATGGCAGACCCTTCACTCAAAGAAAGGGGACAATGTTGTTGAAGATACCTGATATAGGCTGCAGTTTTCTACCCCCTTGCCTTTTTTAACAAGTAAAAGAAATATTTAAGAATAACTATGCATCTCTAAGGGCTGGGATTTAGCTCAGTTGGTAGAGCACTGTGCTACAGTCTCTGAGGTCCTGAGTTCGGTTCCCAGCACCACAAAAATGGAAGAAGGACCTGGCAATCCACTCCCAAGGCAATCCCAAAACAGTCAGCCATTGAAAACCCTATGAGGGTCGCTGTGAGTCAGATACTGACTCGATGGCATCTAACAACAACAAATGCATCTCTAAATATTATTAACTTTTTTATTCCACACACTAATTTTTACTCAATTCAGACCATAATTCAAATCTCCAATAAGTTTTTCTTAAACCACTGACCAGTGCTGTCCCCTAACTCTCTCCTGCCCACCAGAATTTCACGAAGTGACGAAGGTGCAGAAACCAGAAACCAATATCATGTTTCCTCCAGCTAAGTGTGTCCTTCTGTCCTTCACCATCAGGGGTTTTCCATGGGTGTGGAGACACACACACACACACACACACACACACACACACACACACACACACACACATCTCGCAGGGTATAAAGGTATCTCTTCTTTCCTACAAAATTTTGGCTTTAATTATCTCAATACAACAAAGCAAAGAAACAAATACAGTCTTTTTATAAGGGTAGAAATTTTAGACTCTGTGTTTGTCTCTGAAGGTAAGGACTTAGGATATCTGCCCTTGGGTGAGGGAGATACACCAGGCTCAAGGTAAATCCATAGTTGGCTCCAAGTCCCCATCCTTTCCCTAAAACCACTCTGCTCCCTGATTATTAGTGTTTTTTGGAATGTATTTACATGCAGTTAAAGAAAACACAACTTCAATTGATTTAAAAAATAGAAAGGACTTATGGTCGTCTATTAAAAAAAAATCCAGAAATACAGCAAATATTCAAATGAGGCTTAATCTAATCACTCAACACTGTCACCAAATATCTTTCTTTTCCTTTACTCTGCCTTCTATATTGCTATTTCATCCTAATGATGACTTCTATTGTGACATTTAAATGATGTCATCAACTCCCTCGAGCCATGTGCTTCTCCCATTATTTCAGCATTGCTAGCAAGTCCTGGCATTCCTCTGATGGAACCAGCTGTGATTACATGATCCCTCCAGAATTACTGAGGCTGGTGGAGAGTAAGAATTCATTGGGTTGTTCTGGGTTGCATGATCTAATCCTTAAATCGGGAAAGGAGTCTCTATCCCAAGAAGTACACACTTCACAAAATGGAAATTACAGGTACTAGAACAAGGGAAGAAGAGAATGTATTCTGAGATAATACAAACAGTTGAACTCTACAAAAATCCTGGTCAAAACACAGCAGCCCTACTGGTCTTTCCTAATGGTTGCTCTCACATTAAGAAAAGCATGCAGACAGATAGACAGACAGACAGACACACACACACACACACACACACACACACACACACATACACACACACACACACACACACACACACACACACACACACACACAGCAGTGAAAAAGATAGCTCCTGGCTTCCAACCAGAAGGAACCTGGGTACTTGGGGAAGTGACTTAATTTTTCTACTCTACTTTTCAAGACTGAAGATTATTTCAAAAGACAAATCCAGGTGATATAAAAATTTTCCAATCGTGAGCCCTATCTAGTCAGAGTTTTAAAAAATAATTTGTATGTTGTTGGGTGCCATCAGGTCCAACTCAGCAACTCAGTATACAACACAACAGAACACTCCCTAACACTGTGCCATGCCCAGCACTATTGTCAGCGCTTCTCTGCTTTTCACAGGGTTTTCAATGGCTGATTCTTTTGGAAGTGGGCTACCAGGTCCTTCTCCCTTTTCTGTGGTGGTGGGGATTAAACCCAGGGCCTTAGTACAGAGCAGCATTTTACCAACTGAGCTAAACCCCAGCCACACATTGTTATGTAGTTAATTAATTATTAGCAGGACAATGGAGAAAAAAAGGAATAAAAAAACAGCTCCTGTTTTCAGCCATGATATGGGACAGACTTTGCACAACATCAGGTGAGACACACCTCCCAGGACATTGGAAGGACATTATTCTAATGTCTTTGTTGTTGTTGTTAGGTGCCATCGAGTCGGTATCCAACCCATAGCGACCCTCATAGGGTTTTCAATGGCTGACTGTTTCGGGACTACCTTGGGAGTAGATTGCCAGGTCCTTCTCCCTTTTTGCGGTGGTGGGAATTGAACTCGGGACCTCAGAGACTGCAGCGCAGCGCTCATTCTAATGTCTTAATTAAGATTAAAAACTTCCTGAATCCCTAGGTTATAAACAAAGGCAGACCATTCCAACTATGAGCCTATTCTTTTGAAAGATACAAAAAAGTCCATTAATTCATTTTATAAAGATCCTAGGCTCTACATGCCTTAAACCACAAAAGATTATTATACAACAGGAGGCTTTCCCGTCATGTCCAGGAAAGGTGGAGCTTTTGTTTGCGCCCAGGGCTCACATCACACTGGGCAGGCCACTGCTTTACTTTGGATTTCAGTAAAACAAGAAGGAGGAGAGAGATCACTAAGTCTGTCCATCCCACTGCCATCTTGAGGAGTATGCCTTATCTGTCTATCCAAGGAGTTATTCCTTCTAATCTGCTTAACTTTCTTCCTCTCTCTCTCTCTCTCTCTCTCTCTCTCTCTCACTCTCTTTCTCTCTCTCTCCTTCACTTCTTCCCTTTCTCCCTCCTCCTTCCTCACCCTGCTCTGTTCCTTCACCTTTATTTTTCCAGGTTTATTCAAGCTTTTCCAGCTGCCTTAGTTTCCTGGTAATGCTCCAGGAAGTCTTCTCCCAGAGATATAAACTCAACTACAAAATTAGCTTAGACCTTTGCTCTCAGCATTGTTGTTTTGCCTTACTTTCTCAAGGTGAGCTATCTCTTTACAATAAACCTTGTCTATATTCTGCTCTTCCTGCAGCCTTAGCCCTGTGGTGTCAGATCTTGGAAGCTAAGCAGGGTCAGGCCTAGTTAGCACTTGGATGGGAGACCATCTGGGAACACCAGGTGCTATAGGTGTGGGAGATAGACCCAGCAAACCTCTCCCAAAAATCAATCCACCATTGAAAACCCTATGAACAGCAGAGAAGCACTGACAATAGTGTTTCACCTGTTGTACGTGGGGTCACTATGAGTCGGGTACTGACTTGATGGAACCTAACAACAAACAACATATTCCGCTCTACCCGCTCTGTGTCTCCTTTGAATTCTTTCAAACAGTAAACCCAAAGATAGAGGTATTACTATGGCTCTCTAGTAACACCAGTACCCCAGACCCATTCTCCTGTAACAATGTCACAAAGAGAGAAAATATTTCTAAATATTTTAGATTAAGAATTTCTAAATATTTTGGTTAGATTAAGAAAGTATCAGCCAGGCATATTTATACATATTTGTAATCCCAGCCCTCTGGAGGCTGAGGCAGGAGGATCTTAAATTCAAGTTCAGCCTAGACTGCATGGCAAGATCCTGTCTCAAAAAAGCTGTCTGCACATGAGGATGGAGGTAAATGTGTTTTTGCTACACTGAGCTAACATTCTTCTTTGAGATAATAAATTTATCTTGCGCATAACAATCAAGCCCCCACACCTCAGTCAGTTTGCCGCACTGTGGGGGCTTGCATGTTGCAATGAGGCTGAGAGCTCTACCACTGTAACCTCAAACATGATCAAGGTTACCCGTGGTGGACAGGTTTTCAGCTGAGCTTCCAGACTAAGACAGACTAGGGAGTAGGACCTGGCGAGCCACTCCCAAAACAACTAGGCATTGAAAACCCTATGGATAGCAAAGAAACACTGTCAGATATAGCCGGAAAATGAGGCCCCCCAGGTTGGAAGACACTCAAAAGACTACTGGGGAAGAGTTGCCTCCTCATAGTAGAGTCTACCATGATGACGGAAATGGAGTAAAGCCCCAGGGTGCTCAACTTGCTGATGTGGCACGACTCAAAATGAGGAGAAACAACTGTAAACATCCATTAATAATTGGAACATGAATGTACATAGTATGAATCAAGGCAAATTAGAAATTGTTAAAAGAGAAGTGGAGCGCATAAACATTGACATTCTAGGCATCAGTGAGCTAAAATGGACCGGCATAGGCCATTTTGAGTCAGACAATCGTATAGTCTACTATGCTGGGAATGATAAACTAAAGAGAAATTGGGTTGCATTCATCATCAAAAAAGACATTTGAAGATCTGTCATGAAATACAATGTTGTCAGTGATAGAATAATATCCATATGCCTACAAGGAAGGCCAGTTACTATGACTATTATTCAAATTTATGCACCCACTACTAAGGCCACAAATGAAGAAAGGGAAGACTTCTATCAGCTTCTGCAATCTGAAATAGATCAAACATGCAATCAAGACATACTGATAATCATTGGTGACTGGAATGCAAAGGTTGGAAACGAAGAAGGCTCAGTAGTTGGAAAATATGGTCTTGGCGACAGAAATGAAGCTGGAGATCTCATGATAGAATTTTGTCAGACCAATGAC
>VMDO01028189.1:0-24262 GCA_007922755.1 Pedetes capensis
ATGTCACATTGAAGACGAAGGTGCGTCTGACTCATGCCATGGTATTTTCAGTGGCATCATATGGTTGTGAAAGCTGGACATTGAACAAGAGAGACAGAAAAAGAATTGATGCTTTTGAATTGTGGTGCTGGAGACATCTATTGAATATACCATGGACTGCCAAAAGAACCAACAGATCTGTCCTAGAAGAAGTGCAACCTTGGAAGCAAGAATGGCCAGACTGCATCTTACATATTTCGGACATGTAGTCAGGAGAGATCAATCCCTGGAGAAGGACATTGTGTTTGGAAGAGTGGCAGGTCAACGCAAAAGAGGAAAACCCTCCACCAGATGGATTGACACAGTGTCTGCAACAATGGGCTTAAACATAAATAAGATCGTTTGCCTGGCACAGAATTGGCAAGTGTTTTGATCAGCTGTACATAGGGTCGCTATGAGTCGGACTCGACTCAACAGCACCTAACAACAACAACAACATGATCAATAAAACAAAAAACAACAAATTCTATTCTAAATTTTCTCTCTAAATTTTCTCTCATCCTCACTAAGAGGGCAAGCTAAGCATGGAGTCAAATAGGAATTCTGAGCCCTAACAATTAGAATCCAAGTTTCTTTGGGAATCCAGGCTGCATTGCCTTTTTCTATTATAAATCCTGCCACAAGGGGGAGCAATGGGTTGCCCCAGACACTGGCCTTTCTCAAGACTGCATTCCAAGGAGTACCAAGGCTGCTCAATCCCTCAGCATGGTACTCAAATCGCCTTGACATGGCGGGCATTTCTCCCACAGGGGGGTGGCTAGCTGTGTACCAGGCTCTCTGTACCCTTTCATTTCCCTGAACGGGCACAAATCGGCCTTCCTGATGGGCTAGGTATTCACCACGCCTCCCCTGTTCAATCCCAAACCTTTTGGCCGTGGAAGAGTTCAGGAGGCAGGTGTGAGATGACCAATAGGACCCAAATGCACTAAGATCCTCCAACATCATTGGAAGAATGCTCCTATTTTTCCAAATGTCTACCCAATATAAGAATGCTTTCCTTATTCATACACTGTCCACCTAAAAACCCTCTCTGAAGTGATGCATGACATTTCAAACCTGGCTTTGCCTTCATGATTTGGGAGTTCATTGTTGTTGTTGTTGTTGTTGTTGTTGTTGTTGTTGTTGTTGTTAGGTGCCGTCAAGTCAGTATCCGACTCATAGTGACTCTACATACAACAGGTGAAACACTATTGTCAGTGCTTCTCTGCGGTTCATAGGAATTTCAATTGATTGATTTTTGGGAGGGGGTTGCCGGGTCCTTCTCCCAAGCCTACAGCACCTGGTGTTCCCAGGCGGTCTCCCATCCAAGTACTAACCAGGCCAGACCCTGCTTAGCAGCTGGGATCTGACGGGATCGGATGCCACAGGGCTATGGCTGCAGGCTCGGGAGTTTATTAGGCACATATTTTGGACACAAACATCTCCCCTGAACAAACTAACACACACAAACACACACACACACACACACACACACACACACACAGAGACAACAATCATTACAGATACGATTTATGTATCACCACGGAAAGTGGGCTTGCCAGGTAGGATGCACTTCCGGGCTCTCTGCCTTCCTCCAACACCTTATTTCTTCAGGCTTAGCAGGTTGGACTTACCCTAATGGCCAGAGTCCAGGCCAGCTTTCAGCTTTGACTGTGCTACCTCTGCATGGTGAGAGAAAACATATCCTGGACACCTTTGTGAGGAACTGCAGCCTACCTGTTCAAATCCTAGACCTCTATTTCAAATCCTCTGCTTTCAGATTCTGAGGCTGCTTTGGGTGCTGCTGCTCTAAAAAGGCACAAACAGTGTTGCAGGAAAAGCACCAGGGACTCAAGTCGCCTTGACACGGAGGGCATTTCTCCCACAGGGCTTCTTCCATATCGACAGGACCTGGGTTCTCCTTCCTCTCTAAAGGATGTGACACATGCCACAGCAGACATTTTTTCATTTCCTTTACCACTAATTCTTTGATAATCAGACCAGGATCTCATGTTCTATTACTCCTGGGTGTTGCTGAGGCAAATGTGCATGACAAAAGAGGAGTGGGTACTGATCCACTCATCTTAGGGTTCTCTTGAGTTCAGGGTGGTGTGTATCTTTATGTGTGTGAATTTGGTGTGTGTGTGTGTGTGATGAAAAAGTAATACTGTGTGTAAAGAAATAGAGGAGGGTGAAGGAAATGTGCATTCTGTTCTAAATTTGCTATCGTCCTCACTAAGAGGGCAAGGCAAACTTGGAATCTGGGGTGGTATTTTGAAAGGACATTGCACAAATCTCTTAAGGCGGTTCCTACAACTGGCATACAGTCCTGGGAGTTCCTCACATGGTCTAGTAGGTTCAAACCACTTCCAAAGAGCATGGGAAATGAGTGAGATGAGGCATCTTAGAAATGGCAAGCATTTTGAAGGTGAAGTGATTGATCATTGAAACCAACAAAGACACATTGTTCAGAAGATGTCCATGTCAGAGCCTGTGTTAATGGGGACGGCTACTAGCAGACCACTTGCCCTTCCATCCCTACCAGATCTGGGAGTGGAAGGAATGGCATGCCTGGTATGTCCATGCATGAGAGACTACTAGAAAGAATGGGCTACTAAGGGATGGAGAAGGCCTCTGATGGGTTATTTCAATCAAAATCTTCCCTGGAAACCCACACAAACTTGTACGGCCCTTCAGAATAGCCGGTCATGGCAGAGGGTTGATTAACATTTTCTTCTATTGCACCCAGGCTGGCTATGGTTCTGACCCCACTCGGTAGCAATAATTGCTTTTGGATTGGCCTAACATGGGCTTCTCCTACAGGGTTTTATCTGGAAGCACAGCAGGAACAAGCCTGATAGTGGGCTATGATACCTATGGAAATACAGGGGCCATGGCTTTCAGCAACAATGCCACTTGGATCCCCCCACAGACCTGGCTGACAGGTGGGGTTAGTTCTCTAGGAAGGCATTTGCTTACTCCCAAGGCCACTGGGCTTTCCATGCACCATGTTGGTCAACTGGTTCTCCACTCCCTGAAGGACAGAATTCCCCTGACCCGGTACTTTCTGCACTTCCCTCCTGATGCCTGTCCACATCCAACTCTCACGTACAACTTTACGACCTCATGGGGTGAAAAAGAAAATGATCCTAAGAAAAACTTGGATTTGAATTGTTAGGGCTCTAACAATTTGAATCCAAGCTTCTTGTTTGGAATCCAAGCTGCACTGCCTTTTCTGCTATAAATCCTGCCACAAAGGGGTGCCAGGGGTTGCCCCAGATACCTGCCTTTCTCAAGACTGTGCTCCAAGGAGTACCATGGCTGCTCAGTCCCTCAGCATGGTACTCAAGTCACCTTGACATGGCGGGTGTTTCTTCCACAGGGTGGTGGCTAGCTGTGTACAAGGCTCCCTGTTCCCCTCCATTCCCTGAACAGACACAAGTCTGCCTTCCTGACGGTTTAGGTATTCACCACTCGTCCCCTATTCAATCCCAAACTTTTTGGCCATGGAAAGACTCCAAGAGGCAATTGAGAGATGATCACTAGAAACCAAAGGCACTAAAATCATCCAATGTCATAGGAACAGTCCTCCTCTTTTCCCAAATGTCTACACAACATAAGAATGTTTCCTTATCCATAGCACTCTCCACCTAAAAACCCTCTCTGAAGTGACACATGACATTTCAAGCCTGGCTACACCTTCATGATTCAGGAATTCATTAGGCACATTTTGTGGACTCAAAACTCTCCCCCCAACACACACACACACACACACACACACACACACACACACACACAGAGAACAATCAAGACACATGGGATTTACGTATCAACACTGAAAGTGGGCTTGCCAGGTAGGATGCACTTCCTGGGTCTCTGCTTTCCTCCAACACCTTCTTTCTTCAGCCTTAGCATGTTGGTCTTACCCTAATGGCCAGAGTCCAGGCCAACTTCCAGCTTTGACTGTGCTACCTTTGCATGGTGAGAGAAAGACATCTGGGACACCTTTGTGAGGAACTGCAGCCTCCCCATTCAAGTCCTAGACCCCTAATCAAATCCACTGCTTTCAAATTCTGAGGGTCCTTTTGGTGCTGCTGTCATAAAAAAGCACAAAGAGTTTCAGGAAAAGCACCAGGAGCCTGAATACCACTGGTATTTTCGATAGGACTTGGTTTCTCCTTTCTTTCTAAATGACCTGAGGCATGCCAAGGCAGGCAGACATTTATTTCCTTCCATTTACCATTATTTCCTTGATAATCAGACCAGGTCTCATGTTCTCTGATTCCTGTGTGTTGCTGAGGGGAGTCTGCCTGACACAAGAGGAGTGGGTACTGGTCTACTAATCCTAGCGTTCTCTTGAGTTCAGGCTGGTGGGTTAGTTGGTGTGTGTGAATTTGGTGCATGTGTTTGATGAGAAAAGTAACACCATGGAGAAAGAAATAGAGGAGAATGAAGGAAATGGGCATTCTATTCTAAATTCTCTCTCGTTCTCACAAAGAGGGCAAGGTAAACCTTGATTCTGGGATGGCATTTTGCAACTACCTTGCCCAAATCTCTTAGGGTGGCTCCTCTGACTGGCATACAATTCTGGGAGTTCCTTGCATGGTCTGGTAGGTTCAAAACACTTCCAAATTGCATGGAAAATCAGTGAGATGAGGCATCTTAGAAAAGGCAAGCATTTTGAAGGTGAAGTGATTGACCATTGAAACCAACAAAGACACAAAATTCACAAGATATTTATATCAGAATCTGTGTTCATGGGGACAGCTATTAGCAGACCACCTGGGCTTCCATCCTGTTCAGATCTGGGAGTGGAAGGAATGACATGCCTGGTATGTCCTTGCTTGAGAGACTCCGGGAAGAAAGGGGTACTGAGGGATGGGGAAGAACTCCAATGCTTAGTTCACTCGTTATCTTCCCCAGAAAACCCAAACAAACTCATAGGGCCCTTCAGAAGTGCCAGTCCTGACAGAGGGTTGATTAATATTCCCTTCTATTGCACATAGCCTGGTCATGGTTTGACACCACTCCGTAGCATTGCATGTTGTTGTTGTTGTTAGGTGCCGTCGAGTCGGTAGCCGACTCATAGCAACCCTCATAGGGTTTTCAATGGCTGACTGTTTCGGGATTGCCTTGGGAGTGGATTGCCAGGCCCTTCTCCCATTTCTGCAGTGCTGGGAATTGAACTTGGGACCTCAGAGACTGCAGCACAGCACTCTACCAACTGATCTAAATCCCAGCCCAGCATTACATAGCAGGAGAAATCATTACTTCTGGATTGGTCTGCTATGGACTTCTCCTTACAGTGTTTGATCTGGAAGCACAGCAGGATCCCGCCCCAAATGTGGGTTATGATACCTATAGAAATACAGGGGCTTTGCCTCTCAGCAACAAGGCCACTTGGATACCCCTACCACACAGGCTGACTGACAGGTAGGGTTAGTCCTATAGGAAAGCATTCATTTTCTCCCAAGGACATTGGGCTTTCCACGTACCATGTTGGTCAACTCGCTCTCCACTCCCTGAAGGACAGACTTCCCCTGACTCAGTATGACTTTATGACCTTGTCAGGTGAAAAAAGAAAATAATCCCAGAATACTCTTGGATTCAAATGTTAGGGCTCAGAATTCGAATTTGAATTCTATGTCCTAACAATTGGAATCCAACTTTGGGAATCCAGGCTGCACTGCCTTTTTCTGCTATAAATCCTGCCACAAGGGGGCGCCATGTGTTGCCCCACACATCTGCCTTTCTCAAGACTGTGTTCCAATGTTTGACTTGGCTGCTCAATCCATGGTCGTGTTACTCAAGTCCCCTGACATTGTGGGCATCCTCCCACAGGGTCAGGGCTTTCCTAACTCTGTAGGAATCTCTGTTTACACTTCCAGTCCTGAATAAGCACATACCTGCCATCCTCTCAGGTTAGGTATTCCCCACCCTTCCTCTGGTCAATCCCAAACTTTTGGCCAAACTTTTTGGTAGAGTTCAAGAAGCAGGGGTGAGATCATGAGTTGAACCCAAAGGCACTAAGATCATTCTATATCATATGACGTATCCTGCCATTTTCTCTAATTATCCTAACCAAGTATAGGAAGGCTTCCCTTGGACACATGGTTCTCCACCTCAAAACCTGCCCTGAAGTGATATATGACATTTGAAGAATCGGTTTACCTTCATGATTCAGGATTTCCATTGTTGTTGTTGTTGTTAGGTGCCGTCAAGTCGGTATCCGACCCATAGCGACCCTCATAGGGTTTTCAATGGCTGACTGTTTCCGGATTGCCTTGGGAGCGGGTTGCCAGGCCCTTCTCCCACTTTTGCGGTGCTGGGAATTGAACTCGGGACCTCAGAGACTGCAGCGCAGCGCTCTACCAACTGAGCTAAATCCCAGCCCCAGGATTTCCATAGAGACCTATTAAAGAATGAAACAATAAACTCCACACACACAGCAATCATTACAGTTACATTGTAACTTTCACCACTGAACGTGGGCTTGCCTGGTAGGACTTGCTTTATGGGTCTCCCCACTACTTCAAGACCTCATTTCTTACACCTTGGCCAGGTATATTTTCCCTAATGTCCAGAGTCCACTTCCAACTTTTTCTTTTGACTGTGCTACCACTCTACAGTGAGAAAAAAGCCATCTAGGCAATTTTTGACAGGAATTTCAGCCTGCCCATTCAAATCCTTAGACACCTTATTGAATCCACGTCTTTCAGGCTCTGAGGCTGCATTTCACTTTGCATCCCTAAAGAAGGCCTGGTAGTGTTGCAGGAAAAGCACTGGGAACCTGGAAGACAACTTGACCTCTCCTATAATGATAGGACTCAGGGCCTAATTCTTTTGTAAGTAACCTGAGCACACCATGGAAGACAGATGTTAATTATGTGGATGCACAGATTTCTTTGATTATGAGAACAAGAGCACATGGTCTGTTAAAACACTCCTAAAAGAAATCCCAGCCATTGAAAACCCTACAAATAGCAGAGAAGCACTGACAATATTGTTTTGCCAGTTGTACATAGGGACACTATAAGCCAGACACTGACTCAATGGTGCCTAACAACAACCACAAACCACAAGAAAAATTTTTGGTAACAGCAAAATCAGAATATGATATTTACAGAAAATATCAACTTGACTTGCTTATTGAATCATTCACTCCTGACCAAAATACTGCTCATTTTACAAGGTGTGCCCAAGAATCCAGTGATTATTTAACTTTTAAAAATGTATTCTAGCCTAAGATACAGAGCCACTAATCTTCCTCAAAATACTCCTCCTGGCCTCAAACACACGCACCCTATTATTCTTGCCACTCCCTAAAGCAGTTCCAAAAGTCCTCCTTAGTGTGTCTTTAGTTATGCTGCTGTGCCTGCCCCGATGTCCTGAATCAATTCAAAATATTCACCTTAAATGACCACTGTGACTTTGGGGAAGAGGCAGAGATCACTCAGTCCCAGATGTAGAGAATAACGTGGATGAGGACACACCATGTTTTATTTGACAGAAAAAGTTTTACCAGAGGAGACGTGTGACACACAGGGTTGTCATGACGGAGGCTGAAACTAAAGACATTCGTGAAAGAGGACTTCCAGAACTACCTAAAAAGTAGCAAAAATGATGGAATTTATGTGTTTGAAGACAGAGGGAACATTTTGAATGGGATTAATGGCAATTTTTTATTGTACTAATTTTTAATTTAAATATGTATTGTACTTTTGAAGCCTACCTTCTGTATCATGAACCATGAACTTTAGTGACCCCCCCATCCCATATATTATGATACCTTAGGAGAAGAAGATGTGAAGAAGTCAGAAGTTGCTCTGGATAGAAGACGTGTAGCTAAGTTGGATGACTTTTGTTGTTAGGTGCCATCGAGCCGGTATCCAACTCATAGCGACCCTCATAGGGTTTTCAGTGGCTGACTGTTTCGGGATTGCATTGGGAGTGGATTGCCAGGCCATTCTCCCATTTTTGCGGTGCTGGGAACTGAACTCGGGTCCTCAGAGACTGCAGTGCAGGGCTCTACCAACTGAGCTAAATCCCAGCCCAAGTTGGATGACAGGAGGCAGAAAAAAAAACCAGAAGGAATGGAAAAGAAGGAAAGTTTTCATAAAGATTGTATACACGGGCACAAGTCATTATCTTAACGACATTATCAGTTTCCTCCAAAATGTGTCTCCTCTCATCACCATACCATGAATGTAACCACCACATCATGAATATAAACAAAGAAAACATTTGCTTTATTGGGGCTTACTTTCTCTCTGTCATTCAAAAAACAAAAGTCTAAGTTTAGCAATACAAACTACAAATGTCGAATTTTCCACCCCCATAAAAACATTAGTTCCTGTCTATAACATGCAAGCATGTGTGTATAAGATGAGAAAATATTTTATCTAAGCAAATCATGTCCATTTTCCTTGGGATTCTTTTGGTTGCAAATAGTGAAAATTCAGCTGAGCTTAATTGAAACAAGAAAGGAGATATGTTCGAATAAGGATATTGTGATATTTCTGGGCCTAGAATAAGGGGAAGCATGCTTGCTGTGAAGAATCATGGAAATAATCATTGTACATGTTTCAATTGTTTCTTTCTGCACATGTGATTTATTCTTTTCCTCACCAAATAGTAGCTATTACTGCTACCTAGTTGAGTAGAAATGGCCGCTGGCTGCAACTGCTACATTTTTATCTTCTTCAATCTTCAAGAGGAGACTAGTCTTTTACTTCAATTCCCAATATTCAGACAAAGGAGTTTGATTGCCTAAGCAGGGATGATGTTGCCCTTTATTGAAACCAAGTAACTGTGGGTAGGGGATTTGCTCACAACCTCACTCGGCTGCCAGATATCATCACCCGGATCACATAGTAAGGAAAACAGAAAATCTTCAAAACATTGTCCCCTGCACCAATAAGCATTGCGTGGTTGACTCTCCTGCACCCATTTCAGCAATTTCCCAATTTGCAACACCTATATAATTTGGAGTGACTGAAAGGAGTTCCAAGGGAACTCAGATATCTTTAAGTCAATTAACACAATTCTATTCCCTCTGTCAATTGTTAGGTCAAGAGTGGAAGTTCTAAAAAATGTGGGTCAGTAAGAACAATGGTTTGCTGGGCATCTCTTTTAAAAATGCTAATTCCCTTTTAAGGAAAAACAAAACCAGACAACCAGTCTAGTAAACCGCGTGAAATTGTTTAGTGCAGTAAGAGATTTTCCTTAAAATACTCTTGCCCCACAATGAGTAGAAATCATCTAGGTTCTCTGTTATTAATTTGGTAATTAACTTCTCATTTATCACATTTTCATACATTAATATCCCTTGATGTCTGGGCAGTAACACAAAGCAATTGATACCTGGTATCCATAATAGCACAAATTAGAAACTTAAGTCCGAGGCTTAGCTTCTTTCTGACTTTGTATGTGTGTTGAGAGTCAGGATGCTGGAGATTGAATCAGCCTGTGCAACTTAGTGAGACCCTGTCATCAATTTAAAAATGTTAAAAAGGGGCTGGGACAACAGTATAGTTCTTGTACATTTTCCTAGCATGTGCCAGGACCAGGGTCAATCCTATAGTAATGCAAAAAATTAAAAAATAAAATAAGAAATAAAGACTTCACTGCTTTACAAAGAGAAATGCAGAAAACAAGGAATTTCATCCATGTTTATACATTTGTTTCCACCCAAATTTGCCTCCCCTTGCCAGATCTCCCAAAGTCTTTGTACAGGATGCTACATAGGTGGAAACATTTATCTCTAACGCCTTTTTATCTCTAAAGCTTTTTCTACTTTGTTTGCATATAATTCATAGGCTTATTAAGACTTCAAGTGATTACATTACTCAAAATTTCTTAATGATAGAGGAGTTCTGTGAGTGAAAATTAATTGAGTTTTTCACATGAATACAATAGTATAATCTAGAAAATATAGGACTAATTATCCATAAACACATAGGACCTTTGTACTATTGATTTCATTTGTAACAAACACTTAAATCCATGTCCAGAGTTTAGAGAACTAATCATGTTAGGACTGCAGAATTTTACATCAACCATTGGCATCTGCCCTACAGTTGTGCCACTGTGGCATCTGATCCTGTCAGATCTCGGAAGCTAAGCAGGCTCCAACCTGGTTAATACTTGGATGAGAGAGTGCTGTAGGCTTCAGAGAAGGACCCAGCAACACATACCCAAAAAACAATCAGCCATTGAAAACCCCATGAATAACAGAAGCACTAACAATCGTCTTTCGCCTGTCCTACATAGGGTTGCTGTGAGTTGTATACCAAATTGACAGCAACCAGCAACAACAACATAGGCATCTAATAGCAGAACCAATACACTCTGTAAATTAAAGAAAGTAAATATAATTGTGTGAATTACCACAATACATCCCCATCATTATAAGAAAATGTTTTATGCCTGGGATAGAAAAATAGGCTAAATAATGAAAAAAAAAAAAGCAAGCAACAAACATGTTTTAAATTTAAAGGCACATTTTGATGATTCCTTAAAATGTTACCTAACAACTGTGACAAATGCACATTCATTAGGAGTATTTCAATGAAATTATTGGTTGTTAGGTACAAACTATCAGTATGGAATGAATGTATTTTGGAATTGGACTTTAATGGAATATACAAAAGATTTGTTAAAAAAAAGTAAGCATTCATATGCTGTGTAGAATGCGAACCTCAAAGTTTCAGGTGGAGATACTCACAAATGCCTAAAAATCCACGTGGAAACCACAAAGTATAAACCATAACCAGTAAAGAAGCTAATTTAGGCAATTTCATTTGTGTCTTTTTGTAGACAACTTTAATGCTCCTACCCCTCACATATATAGTAATTCATGCTTTGAATCATTCAAACATCATTCATCCAATACATATGGGTGTGTGCTATAAGCCAAGATCTTAAAACAGGGAGGCTAAGCAGCCAACAGCTGGGATTTAGCTCAGTTGTTAGAGTGCCACTCTGCAGTCTCTGAGATCCCGAGTTCAATTCCCAGCATCTCAAAAATGAGAGAAGGATGTGGCAATCCACTCCCAAAGCAATCCCGAAACAATCAGCCATTGAAAACTCTATGAGGGTCGCTATGAGTCGGACACGACTCGATGGCACCTAACAACAACAAGCAACCAACAAAATTCAATTGTGCATCCAAACATCTCAGAATCTCAAGGGAACTTAGCAAGCAATCAACATGAAGTGCACATCTGAAGCTCGCTTTTAGGGAAAGGACAAAAGAGACGAAAGCAGGATGTGGACACAGAGGGTGATCAGCTAACCTGGGTTTCAGAAATGCATGCTACGGAGATGTCCTTAATCTCCTCAAGGTGAGACAAACGGGAGAACTGTGGCAAGACAGCATGGATAAAGGGATGGGGGCCATCTTGATTCAACAACTTCAATTAGGTTGGAGATGAAATGGAAAGAAAACAGCACTGTGTTACCTTCTGTTCTGGGCACCAGAGGCTGAAATATGCTTCTGCCAAGCATTGCTGAACTCCTGGGAGATTCAACCTAGACAGGAAGTTTGACACATTTTATTATCCATATAAGATAGGAGATTCCAGGGGGTTAAGTCACCGTGGTAACGACTGTCTAGCATATTGAGGATCTGGGTTCCATTCCCTCAATCAAAACAGAAGAAAAAGGAAAAAAAAAAATATGATCCCACAAGTGAGCACAATATGCATTCTTAAGACATTCCAAAGAAGCCTATGAACCCCCAGGTTTCTCTCATTCACAGAATTACATCTTCTCCTGCAGGTGTAGAAAGGAAGAAAGTTTTCCTTTTCATTCATGTATGTATGTATGGATGGATGGATGGATGGATGGATGGATGGATGGATTGGTTAGTTGGCTTGTTTTTCAGTACTGTGGGATGAATCCAGGGCCTGGCACATGGCAGGCAGAGGCTCCACCACTGAGCTTCCCCTGCAGCCTCATTTTGTTGTTTTAAATCTTGAGACAGGGACCCACTAACTTGTGTGGGCTGCCTCTGGCCTCAAAAATTACCCTTCTCTTGCTTCAGTCTCCTGAATTGAGTCATTGGGATCACAGATATGCACCACAATGCCTTGCTTAGGAAGAAAGTTTTGATGTTTGTGTTTTCCAAGGTTATCTTTTGTCCTGACTTTTTTCCCACAGGAAGCAACAATAGCACCAAGCCAAACCCACCACACATCTCCAATAATTAAATAAATCAAACCTCCACAGATTTTTCTGATCATTCATCTTATTATTTCCTAGGGCAAGTACTAACCCTGGTGGAGCTCAGCTTTACCAACTCTTCTTGAGCAGGGAGGAGTGCCAGCTCTGAGGGTCCAGGACCTTGGCAGGTGCACCATGCTTTCTGCCCAGTGTCACCCCACACTTCATTGAAATTCTTAACAGTTATTCAACATGGGGCCGTCAGTTTCCATTTTCTATTGGTCCCCACAAACTCTGTCATCAGTCATGGAAGACAGAATGGAGACCTAATAAGGCAGTGAATCTCTCTCTGCTTTAGTAATCTAGTATCTCTCTCTTAGTAATCTAGACTCTATCTTGATCATAAAAGGATGAGGAAGAATGACATGGACCAGGATATTCAAATCTCCTTCCCTGTGAGCCTCTTGACTAGTTTTGCTGCATTGGTGTGCTCCCTAAACATTTTTACTAAATATCACTGCCGGTTTTTTAGAAAACGTATTTGAATATCAACTTAACCTAATGATCAACAGTGATTTTTACTAAATCCTATTTTTTCTCATATGTTTTTAGAACAAATGAAAACTTTGGAAAAATGAAGCCAGGAAACACGTACTGAGAAATAGAATGGAACAAACGCTTGCTGGAAACGTTCACGTTTAAGGTATTTGGGGCTCTGAAAACCATTCTCCAAAGTGAAGGCCTCGGAAGCAGTGTGAGATGCAAAGAATCCCTCTGACCTTCAGCTGCCTTTTTCTGCTCCCAGTTCACCCCCAAGGCAAGCCATAAAAATGCAAATTTCTCTTCCCAAGGTGGGCCACAGAAACTAGAACTCTCCTTCTCCAATGCCAGACATAGGCTATAAATACATCCCATCTTCACCCACCTTTGTGTCTTGGAACCGGCTCTACAGAAATTCTCTGATGTAATTTATCTGATAGTCCATTACAAGACTCTCATTTTAGAAGGGGTCCTTCCCCATACCCAGGGGGAAGGACAGCCAGACAAGAATGCCAGGAAGAATCTGGACAGGCCTTGCTGGCCCTCCTCCCAATGCCTATTAGCATTGTTGTTATTGTTAGGTGCTGTCGAGTCATATCCGACTCATAGGGACCCTCACAGGGTTTTCAATGGTTGAGTATTTCAGGATTGCCTTGGGAGTGGATTGCCGGGCCCTTCTCCCATTTTTGCGGTGCTGGGAATTGAACTCAGGACCTCAGAGACTCCACAGCAGCACTCTACCCACGGAGCTAAATCCCAGCACCCCTATTAGCATTAGATCATGCCCTTTTGTCTGATCACAACTCGACATGACTGTCCATGCCACAGCTGAATCTAAGCACTAAAACGGGTCTTTCACCCTGGTTATGCAGCCGTCATTCTGAAGTCTCCTGAGCATGTACAACTTGATTAAATGAACCGGTTATGCTTTTTCTTATTAGCCTGTCTTTTGCTATACAGGTGTCACCCATGACCCTTTTGAAGGGCAAGAAAAGGTATCACCTTGGTAAAGGTAAACATAAGGAATAAGTCATGTTTCCTTTGCACATACTCGATATGATTTTATCATCAATCCCTGGCAGATTTGTGTGTTATCTTCACTGAACAATGCATCCTCACCCTCTGCCTGCTCCTCCAGGTACTCAGTAAGGTGACAGCCTTCATCCTTCTAGATCAGACATGGGTTCGTGCACAGGTGGCATCATTAGGTTTAGCCAAAGAGTTCCAGATGTGAATACTCTGCCCTATTAGGGAGGAGACCGGACCAGTTAGAGGCCCGAGATTTCAAATATTTTCACTATATTACTTTGCTGAAATTCCACTCAATTATTACCTAACCAGGTTAATGTAAGCCACTCTCTGAGTTAGGTCCCCAGGTCAATTTTCCTTCCCGCTTCGCAGAGTGTCCCAGACTCTACCACACCCTCCACCCCAGTCTCCTCCCAGACGACTCTGGCTCCAAATGCTGAGGACTCCACTTAGTTCAAAAACTTAGTTCAAAAACCTCTTTTATCCCTTTTTTGATTTTCATAATGTAAAGATATTTCCCAACTAGGTCAAACCCCCCCCCCATATTCCTGGCAACTTGGGATACTGAGGCAGGAGACTCAAGTGTTTGATTCCAGAGACAACCTGCTCACCTTAGTAATATCTTGTCTCAAACTAAAGCTTAAAAAAGCATCTGCAGGGGAGGCTCAGTGGTGGAACACCCTGGATTCAAACCCCCAGTACTACAAAATAAATAAATAATAATTCATATATATATATATATATATATATATATATATATATACACACACATATGTATATGTGCTTGTGCATGTGTATTTGTTTTGTATGTATGTGTGTATCTTGCCCCCCTTGCATGTTGCTGTGATGCTGAAAACTTTGCCATGGGTATCTCAGATCCCAGCAGAGCCACCCATGGAGGACAGGTTTCAGCTGATCTTCCAACCTAAGACAGACTAGGGAGAAGGACCCTGCAGCCCACTCCCAAAACAATTAGCCATTGAAAATCCTATGAATAGTAGGGATGCACTGTCAAATACAGTGCTGGAAAATAAGCTGAAAGGTATTTTAGAAGATATTCCACAGGCTGAAAGGTAATCCAGAAATGAATTGGGAAGAGTTGGCTCCTCAAAGCAGAGTCCACCTTTTAATGATGGGAATGGAGCAAAGCCCCTCAGATACCCAGTGGCTGATGTCACATGACTTAAAATGAGAAAAAACAGAGTGACTGCAACAATGGACTCAAATATAAAAAGAATTATTTTTTTTCACAGAGGGAATTAAACAACTATATGCAGGAAAGGCACAATTTCAGGAGGAGAAAATGAATGCATTCCAATATGACTAACCCCACCTTTCAGTCAGCCTTTGCTGTGTGGGGGGGATCCAAGTGGTTCTGATGCTGAAAATCATGGCACCTCTATTTCAGAATGTATCCCTGCCACCCATGGGGGTCTGTTCCTCCTGAGCTCCCAGATAACACACTCTAGGGAGAACAAAGCAAATCACTTCAGAAACCATTACGGTTCTGTCTCTGAACCACAATCCTGCAGTCAGAACCAGAGCCATCCCAGATTCAAGTGAAGGGCATAGGACCAAAGCCTAGCAAAATTGTCACTGGTACAGTCAGATTCATAGAGTTTTCTCTGGCTGATTCTAACTGGACTAACTTTGGATTCCTTCTCTCAATGACAATTCCTGTACTTCCACCTGGTCTCATGTGCAAGGACATACCAGACATGTCACTCCCTGAGCTCTCTAATGTGAGGAAATGGATCCAAAAGGGTGTGAACTGTATCCCTTAACAAAGTTTCTAATATGAGCACGTTCTGAACTTTTTGTTTGTATTTTTCAGTAATTAGTGCCATCTAGTGGAAAACTTTGACAATTTATTATATAGCATACTGTTTCATTGAACCTCATTATGCGCAAATATTATGAATGGAACACACATTCTGCAGGAGATACCACGTCATGTCAACAGGACTTGAGTAACTGGTTGAGGTATTGAGTTACCATGTTACTTCTTCGCACAAAATGTAGAGAAAGGCAAGGACTTTGGGCATCCCCTGACACCCCCTTGTGGCAGGATTTTATGCAGAATAACCAAGTGCACACTGGAATCCCAAACAAATCGCATTTGAATAACTAGGTCTAAGAATTTGAATTCGAATTTTTAGACCTAACAATTTGAATCCAAGAATTTCCTAGAATTGTTTTCTTTCACCATGCCCAAGGGTTAAAGTCATACATTAGAGTTGGACGTGGACATCTGTCCAGATGCCAAGTGGTAAGTTGCAGCATCTCAGAAGTGGCTCTTTAAGTGACTGAAGAATGAATTAAACAACCACATGCTCAAAAATATCACAATTTCAGGGGGATAAAAAGAAGGCATTTCAATATGACTAACCCCACCTTTCAGTCAGCCTTTGCTGTGGGGGGACCCAAGTGGTTCTGATGCTGAAAATCCTAGCTTCTCTATTTCAGAAGAGATCCCAGTCACCCATGGGGGTCCATTCCTTCTGAGCTTCCAGAGAAGACACTCTAGGGACAAGTACAAAGCAGATAACTTCAGAAACCATTATGATTCTTCCTCTGAACCCCAACCCTGGGGTCAGAACCATAAGGAATCTAAGTTCATCCCAAAGATTATAGGACCAAACCCTGAGCCATGCCTGGCAAAATTTTCGGTGGTTCAATGAAATTCATAGGGTATTCAATTGCTGATTCTGACTGGACTAGGCTTTGGATTCATTTTCTCAATGATGGATCCAGTATTTCCACCTGGTATCACACGCAAGGACATACCATACAGCCATTCCTTGAACTTGCAGATCTGAGGAAGTGGATGTCAAAGGGATCTGGTGGGAACTGTATCCCTTAACATAGCTTCTAAGAAGAACACAGTCTGGACTTTTTGTGTTTGTATATTTCAGTAATCAATGACGTCTAATGGAAAATGTTGATAATTTCTAATAAGTCGCATACCATTCCATTGACCCTATTATGTGCAAATATTACAAATGGAGCACACATTCTCCAGGAGAACAGGACTTGAGTAGTAGGCTAAGGTATTGAGTCACCATGTTACTTCTTTGAACATACTCTGAGAAAGGCAAGGTTCTTGGGCATCTCCTGGTGCCCTCTCGTGGCAGGATTTCATGCAGAAAAACCAATGCAGCCTGGAATCCCAAACAATTCAAATCCAAGATTTTTCTAGGATTGTTTTCTTTCAACCAGTCCAGGTGTTAAAGTCGTAAATAAGATTTGGACATGGACATGTGCCAGGAGGCCAAATGGTAAACTGCAGCATCATGGGAAGTGTCTCCTTCACAGTCTGGACAGGGAATTGAACAACCACATGTTTGAAAAGCCCAATTTCAGGGAGAGTAAGTGTATGCATTTGAATATGATTAACCCCACCTTTCAGTCAGCCTTTGCTGTGGGGGGATCCAAGTGGTTCTGATGCTGAAAATCATGGCACATCTATTTCAGAATGTATCCCAGTTCCCATGGGGGTCCATTCCTCCTGACCTTCTAGAAAAAACACTCTAGGGAGAAATGACAGATCCTTTCCAAAACCATTATGATACTTTCTCTGAACTGCAATCCTGGAATAGGAACCATAGTGACCCTAGGTTCAGGAGAAGGCTATAGGACCCAATTCTGTGCCATGATCAGCAAAATTTTCAGTGGATCAATGACATTCATAGGGTGCTCTATGGCTGATTCTGACTGGAATGAGCTTTGGATTCCTTTTCTCAGTGACGGACCCAGTGCTTCCACCTGATCTCACACGTGAGGTCATACCAGCATGTCATTCCCTCAATTCACAGATCAGAGGAAATGGATGTCAAAGGGGTCTGGTGTGAACTGTGTCCCTTAACACAGCTTCTAATATGTGCATGTTCTGAACTTTTTGTGTCTGTATTTTTCAGTTATCAATGGACTTCTAACGGAAAATTTTGACAATCTCTAATAAGTGGATACCATCGCATTGAACCTCATTATGTGCAAACATTAAGACATTCTGTGGGAGATACCACATCACATCAACAGGACTTGAGTAACCAACTGAGATACTGAATCACCATTCTATTTCTTTGAACACAGTCTTGAGAAAGGCAAGGACCTTGGCCATTCCCTGGTGCCTCCTCGAGGCTGGATTTCACGTAGAAAAAACAAATACAGCCTTGAATCCCAAACAATTTGGATTCAAATTGTTCAAATTCTTAGACCTAACAATTTGAGTCCAAAATTTTCCTAGGATTGTTTTCTTTCACCCTGCCCAGGTTTTAAAATCATAAATAAAAGTTGGACATGGACATGTGCCGGGAGGCCAAACGTAAGCTGCTCTGTCACAGGAAGTTTTTCCTTCTTGGACTGGAGAGGGAATTGAACAACAACATGCTCAAAAAGCACAATTTCAGGGGGAGAAAATGAATGCATTCCAATATGACTAACCCCACCTTTCAGTCAGCCTTTGCTGTGGGGGGATCCAAGTGGTTCTGATGCTGAAAATCATGGCACTTCTATTTCAGAACAGATCCCAGTCACTCATGGGTGCCTGTTCCCCCTGAGCTTCCAGATAAGACAGTCTAGGGAGAAGCACATGGCATATCACTTCAGCAACCTTTATGATTCTTTCACTGAATTGCCATCCTGGGGTCAGGACCATAGTGACCCTAGGTTCCAAAGAAGTGTATAGCACCAAACCCTGCACCATGCCTGGCAAAATTGTCAGTGATTCAATCAGAGCCATAGGGTTTTCTATCACTCTTTCTGACTGGAGTAAGCTTCTTACTCCTTCTCTCAATGAGGGACCTGAGACTTCCACCTGGTCTCACATGCAAGGAGATAGACACCTCATTCCTTCCACTCACAGATCTGAGAAAATGGATGTCAAAGAGGTCTGGTGGGAACTGTAGGCATTAACATAGTTTCTAATATGAGTATGTTCTGAAGATTTTGTGTTTGTATCTTTCAATAATCAATGACTTCTAATGGAAAATAATGACAATTTCTAATAAGTTGCAGAACATTCCATTGGACACCATTACAGGCCAATATCATGACACTAATTCTTCATAAAAAGAACTCCCAGAATTATATGCAAGTAAAACTACTCACAGTAAGATATATGTATACCAATTACTCACAATTGCCTCCTAGACTGTTAGTTTACATTGCCCTTTTAGCGGAAAGATGCAAAATTTACAATGCTATTGATCTTTCTTTCATATGTTCTTACTTTTTAAATATTGCATGTTACCTCTATTTTTCACACACACACACACACACACACACACACACACACACACACACTCAAATCCAAAGGCCATAATGTGTACCCATTGCCTTCTGTCATGACATTGTGCCTCACTGAAACCCAGGAGTAACAGACCATGTGATCCTGGTCTGATAATCAAATAAATACCTGGAAACCGGAAGAAAGAATTTCTCTGTTCAATGGTATTACTCAGGTGTTTCACAAAGCAATGAGAACCTGAATCCCATAGTTATTGAAGAGATCAAGTACTGTTCCATATGTCTGGCGCATTTCCCTACACTTCTTGTGCTTGATTAGGGCTGCCAGATGAAATGCAGCCTTGGATCCCAAGGGAATTGGATTTGAGTCACTGGTCTATTTATTTGAATGGGTGGACTAATGTTGCATCCATATCTGAGATGTTTTTTCTTTCACCTTGCCATGGTAGCACGGTCAAAGGAGCAAGCCAGAAGTGATCTTGCCATTAGGGAAATTATAACATGCTATGCTGAAAGAAATGAGTTCTTGAAGGACTGGGGAGACCATGAAGTGCATCATACCTGGCTAGCCCACTTTCAGTGGTGATGTACAAATCATAACAATAATGATTACTGTGTGTGTGTTGGGGGGACTGATTTGATTTTGTAATATGTCCCTGTTGAACCTCTCGATAATGAAGGTAATGGAATACCTCAAAGCTCATCTGAAACTTGAGCAGTTTTTGAGGTTGAGAAACATATGGGTAATGGAAGCATTCTTGTGTTGGGCCAGAACAGTTCAAGAAAATTTGAGAATTCCTCCTCTGTGATGGAATGATCTTAATGCTTTGGGGTTCCACATATGATCAACTGAACTCTATCCATGGCAAAAAAAAAAAAAAAAAGTTAGGAATTGAACATGGGAAAAGAGGTGAATACATACCCTGAAATGGTGGAAGGTATTTTCCAGTTCAGGGCCTGGGAGAATAGAGAATCCCCAAAGAGGAGCACATATTCTGGGGGAGAAAATCACACAATGCCAGCAGGACTTGAGTAATAGGGTGAACTATTGAGTAACCATGTTACCCCCCTTGAAACAATGTCCTGAGAAAGGCAAGTATGAGGCATTCCCTGGCGCCCTCTCATGGCAGGATTTAATGGGGAAAAATCAAACACAGCCTGGAATGCCAAACAATTTGGATTTGAACATGGTGGGACCTGTATCCATTAACATAGCTTCTGGGTATGTTCTGAAGTTTTTGTGTTTGCATTTTTCAATAACAAATGACTTCCAATGGAAAATGTTCACAATTTCTAATAAGTCGCAGAATATTCCATTGAACATCATTACATGCCAATATTGTGACCCTAATTATTCATAAAGAGAACTCCCCAATTACATGCTAATCAGATGAACATATTTTTCATCCTCCATTCTATTAATGTGGTGAGTTACTTTAATTGATTGTCCAATTATATGTGTATGTATGTCTGTAGTTATTTATTTGCCATGTTGAGGATAAAACCCAGGGCTCATTCATGCTAGGCAAGTTCTCTATAACTGAGCTAAACCCCCAGCATCTGATTGTTAAATAGTAAAGCAACATGTCATTCCTGGGAGATGCCCTATCTTTACATAGTATATTGTCTCTTAACATATGTTGGTCATATTTGTTTATATTTTATAAAGAATTTTTAGTATATGTCCATGGATAATATTGGTCTCCAGTTTTCTTTCTTTTCTTTGTTTTTTTTTTTTTTGTAATGTCTTTATATAATTTTAGTACTAGGTTATGATGGTCTCATAAAGACTTGGGATGTTTCTCCTTCTTCCTTTTTCTGAGGTTTCTTTTCCCACTAGTGTACTTCTTTCTTAAATGTTTATTGGAATTAACTAGTGAAGACAGCTCCATCTGGAGTATTTTGTTTTGATGGAATCTTTTAAGTTGTGAATCCAATTTTTTTAAGAATATGTGTTTTATTTGAGTTTCTAATTCTTATACATTCATCTCAATAGATGCCAAGAAAGTCTTTGAGAAAAATCCATCAGTAATTTGTGATTAAAACTATCAATAACTAGGAATAGAAAGAACGTCTTCACTCTAATGAGAGAATCTCTGAAAACCTTCAATCTTATAAAGAGAATCAGTTAAACACTACTGGGAATTTACCCAAAGGGAGATGGGTCATCATACCACAGAGACACCTGCATCTCCATGTTCAATGCTGCACTTTTCACAATAGCAAGGATATGGAATCAACCAAAGTGCCCTTCAACAGAAGAATGGATAAAAAAAAAAAAAACTACGGTACATATACACAATGGAATACTACTCAGCAATCAAGAAAAATGAAATAAGGTCATTTGCAGCAAAATGGGTGGAATTAGAGAAAATTATTTTAAGTGAATGAACACAAGCTCAGAAAGAGAAACACCACATGTTCTCACTCATATGTGGGAGCTGAGTCAAAATTATAAGAAGGAAAAATCCTATTCAAAGGTCTGATCAAAATAAAATGAAAAAGAAAAAGCTAAAAATGCTATCAACATAAATGGTCTAGAAAATGTATGCAATTGTTCTGACAAGATAAAAACAAAGTTCACTACAGGAAAAGTTTCTATCTTAAACAGAACTGGAACCCAAGGACATATGGAAAAATATTACCAAGTAAATGATAGAGAAGACTTAGTTGGGGGGGGAGATAAAAGAAGGCAAGGGGGAACCTATATGAATAATGTACATCAAAATGCATATATGGAAATGTCACAATGAAAAGCATGTCAGAATGAATCAAAAAAAGAGAATCAGTTAACGATGAAATGTAATGTTCTTTCTTTCTAAAGTCAAAAGACAAAATGTGTGATTTTATTAATTCTATCCAATATCATCTTGGCAATCTTATCCAGTGCAGTAAGGTATGACTAAATGAATAAATAAATATATAAAAATTTTTAAAATAATAAATATTAAAACCAGTCATCTGAATTGGAAAGGAAGAGGTAAAACTATCTTTAACAGACTACATGATTATGTACATAGGAAATCCTAAGGAACATATCTTTTAAAAGGCACACGGACTAGTACATGACTTTAGCAAGGCCACACCATATGATGCCAATAAGGAAAAATCATAAGTTTTTCCTACTATCAACAATAACTGGAAACAAAATATCATTTATAGTAACATCAAATGATAGAATATACACAGAGATATTATAGCCAATATATTATTTATACTTTAAAAACTACTAAACAGTGCTGAGAGAAATTAAAGATCTAAATAAATAGAAAGCTATACTATATTTGTGAATTGAAATGTTGTAAAAATGTGAGTCCACCCCATATCCACCAATAAATTTAAAACGATACAAATGAAATCCTAGAGGGCATTTTTAAAAGAAATAACAAGTCTATTCTAAAATTTATATGGAAATGCAAAAGACTTAGGAAAGCTAAAACAATTTTGAAAAGGAAAAACAAAGTTGGAAGACTTGTATTACCTGATTTCAATACTTATTATAGTGGGTGGGGTCAAGATGGCGGACAGATAACACACGACTTCTGTTCCGGAGTAATGGGAAACCGCGATTAGGGGTTTAAAACTCAAATTGAATAAACAGAAACAGTGATAATTTAGTTTGAGAGATAGAGAATGAAACTAGGCGTACCCTGAAATCAAGGATTTGGCCTCAGAGGAGCTACACAGTGGCCAGCAGCGGGACCGCTGCCATTTCGCCATCACACAGACGGCTGATGGAATCCCGGAGACTTGGAGGGGACTTCTCGCACACGCACCCACGGGGCCTGGACCCAACACGGAGTGCAACCTTGGCAGCACACCCTGCCTGCGGGACACAGACTGCAGATTCTAGGTGAGTCACTTTGATGTGGCACACGGAATTGCCAACCATAGCCACCGCGGAGCTAACAGGGAAGCCAGTGCCAGCGATCAGCGTCTAGAGCTGAGACTTGGCTCCCTCCCTCCTGTTGTGCCAGGTCAGGTCTACAGACACGAACTCCACAGATATATGGACACACATATACCCGGATCCCAGACACACCAGAGGTGAGCCCAAATCAACCCACTGTACTGTGGAGAACTCTGGGGTTTGTGGAGGCGACTGAGCCCCACATGGACAGAGAGCTTCTTTTTGGCAGAGCCTAGCGGCACAATTAGCCACAAGCAGAGCAGTTCTGAGCCGGATCACAGCACACAACAAAATCTGTTTCAGATTCCCTCTGGGTCGGTGGGAGAGCATCCCGCCCACAAGAGGATATGGTCCTCCCAAGTGGGTGGAAAGCACTGCAATAAAAACTCCACGATAGCAGCCATATTCCCATGCTGTAGGCTTTGGGGAGGAAATCTCTGATTTGGGGAATTGGCGCCCGATCTACTTGGGACAGGGACAACTCCAGGGAAGACCTCACAGGTTCCACTGCCTCTCAAACAATACAATAGACACAGAATATTTCGTGGAACAGTCTCTTTGGGCACTCAGGGCCCCAATTAAATCCAGGTCATTATGAAGCATTTTGCTATATCGACCCAATAAGACTGACTGTTATTGTGGATTGTGTGGAAATACTGCCACCCTGAGCTCTGTAGGGAGCACTGCACCCTACAGTATCGACTCCACCTGGTTGAACTGGGTGTTCTCAGTTCAGACTCCACCTCCAAGAAAATATGTTTCTTTTTTTAACAGGGCTTAACCCAGGGTCTTGAGCCTGCTTCCTTTGTGGAAGCTGGACCAACACGCTGTGCCCCCAGCCCATATTTTTTTTGCTTTTTGAGACAGGGTCTTGCCGGGCTGCACAGATCTCATGCTTGCGATCCTCCTGCCCCCATCCCCCAAGCCACTGGGATTCCAGGCATCCATCACTGCACCTGACTACAAAAGTTTTTATATGTATGTGGAAGCATCTATGCATGAGGTCTGGAATTTTATTTTATATTTTATTCTATTTTCTTTTTTCTTTTATTTTTTAATTTTTATTTTACCATTATTATTATTAATTTTTTTTGTATGGGGCTTTGAACTCAGGGTTCTGTGCCTGCTTGTTTGGTAGGTGTTGGACTGCCACGCTGCACCCCGGGACCCTTTTTTTTTTTTTTTTTTTTTTTTTTTTTTTTTTTTTTTTTTTTTTTTTTTTTTTTTTTTTTTTTTTTTTTTTTTTTTTTTTTTTTTTTTTTTTTTTTTTTTTTTTTTTTTTTTTTTTTTTTTTTTTTTTTTTTTTTTTTTTTTTTTTTTTTTTTTTTTTTTTTTTTTTTTTTTTTTTTTTTT
>VMDO01028190.1:0-24279 GCA_007922755.1 Pedetes capensis
CATCATGTTTGGAAGAGTGGCAGGTCAACGGAAAAGAGGAAAACCCTCCACCAGAAGGATTAACACAGTGTCTGCAACAATGGGCTTAAACATAAATAAGATGGTTTGCCTGGCACAGAATCGGCAAGTGTTTCGATCTGCTGTACATAGGGTCGCTATGAGTCGGACTCGACTCGACGGCACCTAACAACAACAACAACAATGTGATGGGTGTTTGTTAGTTGTTTGTTTTTAGGTGCCATTGAGTCATGTCAGACTTGTAGTGACCCTTATAGGGTTTTCAGTGACTGATTGTTTCAGGATTGCCTCAGGAGTGGATTGTCACGTCCTTCTCCCACTTTTGCAGTGCTGGAAATCAAACTTGGGACCTCAGAGACTGCAGAGTGGTGCTCTACCAACTGAGCTAAATCCCAGCCCCTGTGACGGGCATTTTAGTTGTCAATTTTCACTGCTATAAGTAATATAAAGCAAATATCATTGTCCAGACATCTTTTGAATATTTGTGCAATATTTTATCTGTCACAAATACCTAAATGAGAGAATTGCCCATTTAAAAAGTTTATAAATTAAAACTTTGGTCCATGCTAATAAACAGTCCTCAGAAAGCCTCTATCATTTTGTGCTGTTTCCTCACATTCACTTAAGCGTCAGATTGCATGCAGTTTTGATAATTGATTAAAGAGATGCTTCAGATTAAACCTCAGGATGTACACCATCCTTTTTTTTTTTTCCCAAAATGAAATGTTTAGGGAATTGATCTTCATGTTGTAACAAACATTTATTGAAAACCTGCTGTGTGACAGACATCCTTCTGGATACTGGCCTAATACCAGGGTATAAGAAAAGTAAAAACTTCCCTCTGTGGTATGGCCCATTGTTAACAAACAATGAGACACTTAAGGACATGTAATAAAAGGGACTTTTGATAAAAAGCTTGGGCAGGGTTGGTGAGGCACTTGGTGACTAGTGACAGTAGGAGCCACTATCACCACCAGGCTTGACACAATGGGAAGAAGAGAATGTTACCAGAACTTGGCAGAGAGACAGGAGAGGTGGCCTTAAGATGGCCATCTCACGTCTCAGTGTAGAATCAAAGGAATAAAACTCAAACCTCATTTGTGTTCCACCCTCTCAGAACCTATCTCTGAATGAGCATTTACGTCCTCCTTCTCTGTGCCATTCCTAAATGTGCGTCCACATATTCTCCAGGGCTCCTTGTTAATTTTCTTATTATATTCTTCCCCCTCCACCACATATCTTGTCACCTTGTCGTGCTGCAGGGGCTTGTGTGCTGCTGTGATGCTGAAAGCTATGCCACTGCTATTTCAGAAACCAGTAGGGCCACCCATGATGGACAGGTTCCAGCTGAGCTTCCATATTAAGAAAGACTAGGGAGAAAGATTTAGCAGCCGACTCTCAAAATAATTAGCTATGGAAAACCCTATAAATAGCAGAGAAGCACTGTCAAATATATTGCTGGAAGAAGAACCCTCCAGGCTGGAAGGCATTCGAGAGATGACTAGGGGAGAGTTGCCTCCTCAAAGTAGAGTCAACCTTAATGACAGGAATGGAGTAGAGCCCCTGGGACCTCCATTTGCTGGTATGGCATGATTCAAAATGAGAAGAAAGCTGGGCATGATGGCATATGCCTATAATCCCAGCAGCTCGGGAGGCGGAGGCGGGAGGATCGCAAGTTCGAGACCAGAGGCAGTCCACGTAATTTAGTGAGACTCTGTCTCAAAAACTAAAAAAATGGGCTGGGGGTGCAGCTCAGTGGTCCAGCACTTGCAGAGTATGCGAGCGCGAGGCCCTGGGTTCAACCCCCAGTACCGGAAAAAAAAAAAAAAAAAAAAAAAAGAGAGAGAAGAAACATAGTGGCTACAACAATGGGCTGAAACATAAAAAGATCATGGGCAGGGCACAGTGTTGGATAGTGTTTTGTTCTGTTGTACAGAAGGTCACTGTGAGTCGAATCTGACTTAATGGCATCTAACAACATTCTTCCCAGACCTAGATTACCAGTCAACTCATTGGGCCATTTGTCATGAATCACCATGACTATGAACTGAGGACATGTCTTTGTCCACACAAAGTAGACAATGAAATTTATCTCCCCAAATTCTGCCTACCAGGAGGATTTCTCTTTGCCACAGCTTTTCAGGGTCTCGCCTGTGGGGGCTATAATGCGGTAGTCTATCACTTCCAGGTAATACACCATACCTTGCAGATCTATCTATAAACCAGAAAGATACTTTCTTACCCCTGTGTTACGTGTTTATGGTGGAGTCCCCATGGGGCTTTAAGGTGTGCTGAGGGTCATGTGTTGAGGCATTAGGAGTAATCACTATGTGAATAAACCATTGGCTTTTTCAGGACTTCACACACACAATCTCCATGGTGTGGGGTGGGAGGGTGTATCTCCCCGTGACTGCAGGGTGGAATTTGGACCACAGGGATTTTGTCTGCAATCTCTACAGCTTCAGTGCCCAATAAAAACCAAAGGGCTAAAGGGAAATTTTTTCAAGACATTTTCCTACATAAGACAGCAATGATTAAAATATTCTGTCCTCCTGGGCTGTTCTTGTCCTGTTTTGCTAGAGATAGTGGGATTTTCTTGAGGCTTTCCTGTCTGCCTCTGCCCATTAGTGTTTCTAGGTTGCCAGTCTGTCCAGTGCCCAGGCTTGATATAGGTTGCCACAAATACAAACAAAAAACTTTTTCTGTTTTTTTTTTCCCCCTGATACTTAGGGGTTGAACCAGGGCCTTGCACATTCTTTGCAAGCAGTTTACCACAGGGCTGAACCTTCAGTCCATTTTTTATTTTTCATTTTAAGTCAGAGTCTTGCTAGATTATGAGGTTGCCTCTGGCCTCGAACTTGCGATCCTTGTGCCTCTGCTTCCTGAGTTGCTGGGATTACAGGCATGCGCCACTGCACTCTGCTTTGTGTGTGTACTGTGTGTGTTGGAGATTGAACCCAGGGACTCAGGCTTGCTAGGGAAATGCTCTACCAGCGAGCTATATCCAAAGCCCCAAACAAAACATCTATAGGAAATCTACACTGGGCTTTCCTGCAACACCAAGGGCCTTATGCAGTTTGTCTTTTTCCTTTCACCTTCCAAGTCTTCTGTGAGTTGCTTTGTAAATTTTGTCCAGGGTGGGGTTCTTTTTTAATTAATTAATTTTTTGTTGTAAGTAGTAAGAGAAAAAAGTTACACATGCTTACTCTATCTAGTCTAGAACTAGAATATTGTCATGTATTTTGGTTGGAGTGGGTTTTTTTGTTGGTTTGTTTTGTTGTTCTGGGGCTCAAACTCAGGCCTTTGCTTCTACCACTGAACTACATTATGAGTCCTTCAGGGCATATTTTTAACCATTCTGTTGGATGTGGTTTTCATGTCCATTTATTGGATAGATAATGGCATTGAACATATTTTCTTACCATTAGCTTCCATTCAGATTTTCATTTATGAGAGATCTGCTCAAAATGTTGTTCCTTCTCTTATTGAGCTTTTAAGTCTTATTTTTTAGTTGTAAAATTTAAAAATACATTTTGGATGCAAGTCCTTTGTCAAATATATATTTTGAAAATATTTTCTCCTTGTCTATGGCTTTCTTTTTAAATTAAACCTTCTATTTTGAAATAATATATATTAACATGTGCCTGCAGCTGTAGCCCTGTGCCATCCGATCCTGTCAGATCTTGGAAGCTAAGCAGGGTCGGGCCTAGATAGTCTTTGGATGGGAGACCGTCTGGGAACACCAGGTGTAGGCTTGGGAGAAGGACCCGGCAATCCACTCCCAAAAAACAATCTGCCATTGAAAACCCTATGAATAGCAGAGAAACACTGATAATAGTGTTTCACCTGTTGTACATACGGTTGCTGTGAGTTGGACACCAACTCAACAGCACCTAACAACAACATTTGACATTTATGTTGAGGACTGAAAATGTGTTCACTAAAAATGGACCTGAATTCATTAAGCAAGTTAATTTGTGTTTTAAGATTCTATAGTTCTAGCCAGGTGTGTTGGCACACTCCTGTAATCCCAGAACTGGAGAGGCTTAGGCAGGAGGATGGAGAGTTTGAGGCCACCTGTGTGTGTAGCCTGAGCTACATCGCAAGATCCTGTCTCAAACTAAGAACAAAACAAAACAAAACAGATTCTATAGGTCTCTGTGAAGAAAGGGACGATACAGTGTATGAGCAAGGTTACTAAATCTGTGATTTTAAAAATGAAAATGACTTGCTGAGTTATTAGATGGAAGCAGCCTTACCTATATGGAAGTTGTTAGATGCCTTTGAATCAGGTCCAACTCATAGCAACCCTCATAGGGTTTTCAAAGGCTGAGCGTTTCGAGAGCGGGCTGCCATGTCTTTCTCCCATTTTTGCAGTGCTAGAGATTGAACCCAGGGCTCAGAGAGCACAGAGCAGCACTCTACCAACTTCGCCAAACCCCAGTTCCTATTTGGAAGTTGGGCATATTTATCTACTATTATTCACAACAAGGCCATATTATCAGCCTCCTCCAGTACAGTTTTTCATTATTCCTATTTGTAAATTTTATTTTATAAATTACTTTTAAGCTAGAACACAAATAAAAAAATAAGGCATTTCTATAAAAAGGAGTGTTGTTGTTAGGTGCCGTGGAATCAGGTCCAAAAAGGAGTAGGCTTCATTTAATTCATTTAATCAGAGATTTTGAATTATCCCTTGATTCTTTTTCCCACTGTAAAATGAGCACAGTTACAGAGGTTATATTAATTTCTCAGCAAACATACACCCACTTCATTTTAAAAGATGATATTCATTTTAATCTCTATTCATGGGTAAACTATGGGTCTATCAAACCTCTGACAGAAAAAAATTCAGAAAAGCAGCAATAGGAAAGAATCAATCTCTTGGTCTCATCCACATGGCTAGAGTATTGTATGTTTAACTATGCGTATGCACATTTTGATTATGTCTAATTATGAAATGTCAATGCCATAATAGACATTTTGAGTTAAAAAGAAAATCTCATCTGTATTAGTCTGTTGTCACTGTAGCAGAAAAACCAACCCAAATCAACTTATAGGGGAAGAGGTTTATTAGGAGCTCCTGGTTAGAGTCAGCCCATAAGGGTTGGACAGCAGGTGTGGCACCAGTGGCCACAGGCCCTACGGTGGATGACCTCTCAGCGTAGCTGACCAGGAACAAAGAGGTAGAGTCCAACCTTGGGGGCAGCGACCATGGTGGGGAGGAACCTCCAATGCTCACTCCCACGGAGCTACTTCTGCCAAATTTCCACAACCTGCCGGGACAGCGCCACCAGTTGGGGACCAGACAACATGACTTTTGGAGGACGATTTAGGTCCAAACCGTAACATCCTCTTTGGGCACCTTCTGGCTTTAAAAGCCTAGCTGAAGGTTTCCTGTGCTGTAATTACCATTGCTGAACTTTTAGGACAGAAGGCTTCGCTCTGTCAGTGACTCAATGGGGCCTGTGTAAGATGGAAGGAGACACCACAGTCCTGTGGGCTCTGCAGTCACCCACCAGGACTCCCTTTCAGGACAGGGCCCCCCACTGGGGAAAAATTGCTCGCAGTGGAATCAGAATGCAGTGTGATCAGGACAGCAAAGATGGCAAACAGAAAAGTTAAAGTGTGGGAGGAGGAGGCAGGCAGGACCCGCCAGAGGGCAGCGCCGGCTGGAAGAGCCTCTCTGGAACTGGAGAGGCTTTAAACGATCAGAAAGACTAGGGTTTGACCTAAAAACGTAAGCATTGGGAGACTTCTGGTTCTGTGAGGTTCCTCCTGGGCTCCCTCTCGGAAATAAGAGCCCTAGAGACAAGACCCCAGGCGAGCAGAGGAAGGCTCTGCGAACATGCGAGGAGGAGGAGGAAGGGGGGGGCCTGTCCAGAGACCCTGGGCTAGGTGGACGAGGGGTCATGAGCACTCCGAGTTCCCTCTCTCTTTCCATGGGGCATAGGCAGGGCCCGACAGAAGCCTCCAGCCTGGAACTGACACCAGGGACAGACAGGGGGAAAAAAAAAAAAAAAAAAAAACCCAGCTGTGAGAGAAGTCTGTTCTCAGCCAAGGCGCTGTGAGAAGCCTTTCGGCACTCGTGACCTATTGGGCCCATTCCTGCCAAACACCAAGAGAAGAGCTGCAGCGGCTCCGCCCCACAGGAACAAGCCGCTCAGGTTGGAGGGCTGCGTGTGGAGGGAATCTGCCATCCTGGGGTTTTGGAAGTAGTTGTGGAGGAGCTGGGGTTCCATTCCCTGCCTAAAGCTGCAGGCAGTGTCAGTGGGGTCAAGTGGTGAACCAGCCTCCATCCCCAGCCAACTTCAGTGAACCCTGGCAAGGCGGTATAAGGCAGAGCTGTTACAACTGGGCTTCGCCCCTGCAGCCCCTGTCATGAAGGATCATTGGGAAACTGAGCCTCCTCCTCCTGCTGTGGAGTGGTGCGAGCAGGGGGAGTTGACACCCTGCTTGGCCCCTCTCCTGGACATCAGTGATGACCAGGGAGAACGGATCCTCCACTTCTACCCATAGTAACAAAGTGACCTGAGCCAACTCCTACTTTTCTCCCTTTTTCTCTTCACCTTGGAGGCAATGGAGCCAGGAGAGCTGATCATACAACCCTTCTCAGACTCAATATGGTGGAATGAGTCAGTGTCCCACTTCGGAAGGTGACTGTGGGGTGAGAGAGGACTTGAACTTTCTTCCCACTCACCCACAGCAATGCAATATGAGTCAGTGCCCCATTTTTTGCCATGATGGTTTGGAGAAGCCCAACGAGAAGCTGAACAAACACACCCACTTGGCTCTTGCATTACACCTGCTTTAAAAAAAAGACAAATAGGATCCACAGTCTCACAATATAATGTACAAAATATCTGTGATGCAATAAAAAATCATGTCATAGTAAGAATAAGGAAAATCACAACTATGAGAAAAGACAGTAAACAACCAAGATAAGTCAGATATTAGAATTATCTCACATGGATTTTTAGGCAACCATCATAAAAGTGCTTTAACAAGCAATTACAAATTTGGGAGAAGCAAACAATAAAGTTTCACTAAAGAAATTTAGATTATAAAAACCAAATGAACGTTGTTGTTGTTGTTGTTGTTGTTAGGTGCCCTCAAATCGCATCTGACTCATTGGGACCCTGTGTACAACAGAAGGAAACACTCTCCAACGCTCTGCCATGCCCAGCACTATTGTCAGTGCTTCTCTGCTATTCATAGGGTTTTCAATGGCATATTGTTTTGGGAGTGGACTTCTAGGTCCTTCTCCCCGGTCTGCAGCACCTGGCAGTCTCCCATCCAAGGACTAACCAGGCCAAACCTGCTTAGCTTCTGAGATCAGGCAGAATCGGACACTAGGTTACTATGTCTGCAGGTAAATTCTCATTGGAGAACTAAAAAAATACAATAACCAAAATAAAAAACCTGCCAGATAAGCTTAGTAATATAGTGGATATAACAGAAACAGAACCAGTGAACGGGAAGCACAATTGAATTTACTCATTGTGAGCCAAGGGAAAAAAGAATAAAGAAAAAAGAAAAGTGATAGCATCTTGGGAAGTAAGATAATAACAAAGAGGTTTACATTTCTGTCATCAGAGACCCAGAAGGAGAGAGAGCAAGAGTGGGACAGAAAAGATATTTGAAAAAACAATGACAGGAACTTTTCAAATTCAGGAAAAGACATAAATCTATAGATTCAAGAAGCTGAGTAACCCCCAAACATGATGAACTCAAAGAATTCCATGTCAAGACACATCATCATTAAGTTTATGAAAACTACAGACCAAAAAAATCTTGAAAGAATCACAGAAAAAATATAATAGAAAGGAACACTAACTCAAATAATAACATATTTCTTATCTGAAACCATGGGGCCAGAAGAAAGTAAAAACCAGTTTTCAAGTACTGGAAGGAAAGACTGTCAACCTTGAATTTTACACCCGGTGAAAATATTTTTTAAGAATAAAAGTGGCAAGCAGGCATGGTAGGCATTCCTATAGTCCCAGCACTTCAGAGGCAGAGGCAAGAGGATCCTGAGATGGAGGACAGCTGCAATTACATAGAGACCCCAACTCAAAAAAAAAAAATTGAATGAATGAATGAAAGCACAGTCATGACATTACCAGAGCAAAGGCAATAGAGCATTTTATGCTAGACAAACTCACTCTTAAAAAGTATCTAACATGGGCTGAGGATGTAGCTCAGTGGTAGAAGCCTTACCTAACATGTATAAGGCCTTAGGTTTGATCCTCAGCACAGAAACAAAAATTACGAATATAATCATATCTGTTTCATGGACATTGTGAAGGCAACAGCATCCGTGGGATCTGAGCTGGAGGTGAGCCAGTAGGCTTGTCTGAATGTGTGGAATTGAGCCTCCACATTTCTAACCCATGATCTCAAAATGCATTGTGATTCTTGTCCATTGGACTGTAAGGTTTATGTCTGTTATCTAGAAAACAATGTCAGCAAGAATGAACTGGAACAGGCTTTTGGTTATTATGGACCGCCTTGAAGGGTGTGGGTTAGTAGTAAGGCTGCTTCCCTTGCTTTTGTTGAATTTGAGGATCCCCACGACACAGCTAATAGTGTCTAAGGGCCTGATAGAAGAACTCTATATGGCTGCCATTAAGGATGGAACTGCCAATTGGTGAAAAAATAAGTCAGAAGTGTGACCCACTTCCCTCTTGGATCCTTGCCCTTGAGATGGTTATGGTAGGAGTCCTCCACCTTGCAGGTCTCCAGGGAGAAGATTCTCTCAAAGCTGGAGCACGTCCTTTTCTAGAGAGCAGAGAAGAGAGAGATCACTGCCTCGGGAGACATCCATCCCCGATCTTCTCTAGGTCTCCTCATCCTCCTAGGTCATGTGAAAGGAAACAGAAGGTCTGTTTGCAAGAGGAGTGGTGTGCAGGAAAGAACCCCACTCGACGGGACTATGGACAGAAAATTCAAAATGTCATAAGCTGGGTGCATTTTTAAGATGTGTAAGCTGTTCGAATGTGTCTCCTTGCACAGTGACACACATACTGATGCAACCCTCTGGCGTTTGAAATGGATCGTCTGAGGCATGTGATACCGAGAATTGTTACCTTACCATGTTCCCCAATGCAAGATTGAATTCGCTTTGGACTTTAATCTTGTGTAGATTGAAATAAACCTCTAAATCCTGCTCATCCAAAGTGGGATGTGCTAATATTCAAAGTAAAACTGGCAGAAATTGAACTAAGATTTACCTGCTTTCATAGCTGGGATACAGGACGCAGCTGTAGGTGAAAAGGCAGTCTTTTAAAGTGGCTGTGGACACAGGTCAATCGGTAAAGATAAAAGCTGCATCATTGAAGTGGATTAGAGGTTTCAGAAAACTCTAGCTAGTCTTCACCCTCGGCAGACATTGCCTAGTTGGAATACAATCTGAGGAGTCCCAAGAAAACTTACCTCTGCTTAGATCATAAGTTCCTTATGTGATTGCTATCTATGAATGCCTGCAGAGGTAGCTCTGTGGCATCCGATCCCATCAGATCTTGGAAGCTAAGCAGGGTCAGGCCTGGTTAGTACCTGGATGGGAGACTGCCTGGGAACACCAGAAGCTGTAGGCTTGGGAGAAGGACCTGGCAACCCCCTCCCAAAAATCAATCTGCCATTGAAAACCCTATGAACAGCAGAGAAGCACTGACAATAGTGTTTCCCTTGTTGTACAGAGGGTCGCTATGAGTTGGATACCAACTTGACGGCACCTAAGAACAACAACATCTATGAATACATAACTGTTTGTAACATTCTTTGTTTGCAAATTTGAGAATGCAAAATACTAATGTCCTCCCAGTTTATGGGTACATTGTAGAGCTGAACTTTGGGTTATTGTCATGGTTTGAATATGAAGTGTCCCTCAAAGGTCATGAGCTTTAATATTTGGTCCTCAGCCGCTGGCACTGTGGAGGTTAAGGAACTTGGGGGTGGGTCTTAGCTCTGCAGAAGTGTTGTCACTGGGGTGGGCCTTTGGCGTCTTTACCCCACACCCATGGCCCAGATCCCTCTCGCTCTTTCTGCTTTCTACTCATCAAGATGTAAGATCATCTGCCGTGGGCCCTGCTTCCTGCCACTGCCACATCTGCCCTGTTATTATGGATTGATCTTTTAACTGAGTTTCCAATAAATCTTTTCCTCCATAAGTTTGTCTGGGTTGGTTTTATTGCTACAGTGGTGACAGCTGACCGATTTTTTTTCATGATGTCATTTGTAATATGTTCTGTGAGAATCCTTGGGATTAAAATTTTAGTTACAAGTTTTTGTTTGACTTGAATGCCTGTTTTTCCTTGCAAACTCAAATCTGTGAGTTTAGTACCAAGTCTAGGTATAATATTACTATTGGAAGCCACACTTAAATTTTCTGGTAAAGTACTTTTGTTGTCATTGTTGTTGTTGTTGTTGTATTAGGGGCTGAACCCAGGACCTCACCCATACTTTTTGCATTTGCTCTATCACTTAGCTGCACCCTCAGCCCCTTTTTTATTATTTATCTTGAGATAAGATTTTGCTGAGTTACACAGGCTGCCTCTGGCCTTGAACATGTGATCCTCCTGCCTCTGCCTCCCAAGTTGCTGGGATTACAGGTGTGTGCCACTGTGCCTGGCTATAAAGTACTTTTGAATTAATAAAATATTAATATCATTTTGTATAGTTGAATCATTGTTAACCATTGTTCTTCTCCCATGGAAAGAAGTTGGTTACAGTTCTTAACTTTATAAGAAACACAACTGAGAGGCACTATGGATTAGTATTTTGAAGGGAAAGCAATTTTGGGTTGCCACCTATGTGATTGTTAGCAGTCACCCATTTTTTAGGTGTGGAAACCAGCTCAGGGTCCATGTTTAGAACTGACTTCCATTTCTTGCAGCCAACAGATTTGTTTACTAGAGCATCCCTCCAATTCTGTCACTGCAGCTTTGGCAATCATTTTCTTATAGGAGGGCTGGTGCTGACAAGGGCCCAAGGGATTTGTTTTAGAGCTGCATTTCTCTAGAAAAGATAGTTTTTATTTAAAATTCATAATAGAAACAATAAAAAATTTCATGTTTTTGAGGGGCCTTAGCATGGTGGGATGCATTTGTGTGTATGCATGTGTTCATGAGAGGTCTTAAAGCCTTCTGTCAGTGACCCCACCATAGTCATTCAAATGGCTGATAGAAATCACTGAGAGACCTCCAGGCAAGGTCATAGCCTGATTATCTGCCACTGGAAACCAAGTGCAAATGGATAGTACCAAATAATATTTAACTGTACATTTGTTTCCTTTTATTCAGGTTAATAAAAGTTGGTTTTAATGTAAAATGCTGGTCTGAATGTAAAATGGTCCAGTTGCTGTGGAAAATAGCTTGGTGATTCTCAAAAAGTTCAATGCAGGGCTATCTGCTCCAGCAATTCCACTCAGATATTCATACACCAGTGTTCATAGCAACATTATTCATAATAGCCCAAAGCTAGAAATATCCTAAATTCCTGTCAACAGATGAAAAGATAAATACAATGTGGCTTATGCATACAAAGGACTGTTACTGCCGTTAAGAGGGAATAAAGTCCTAATACATGTAAAACATGAGTGAGCCTTGAGGATATTATGCTAAGTGAAATAAGCTAAAAAACAAATTGTGTACAATTCCACGTATATGAGATAGTTAGAAATGGCATATTTAGAGATAGAAAGTAGAGATTGCCAGGGGCCTGGGGGCAAGGAGAATAGGGAGTTCTTGTTTATTGAGTATAGGGCTTCTATTTGGGATAATCTAAAAGTTTTGGATATGGATAAATGTGATAGTTGTACAACATTCTGAACCTATTTAATGCCACTAATCATATACTTAAAATGATACACTTTATATTATGGATATTTTACCACATAAAAATGGAAAAATACTTGTTTTGAAAGTTTTGCAGACATCAGCATTTCCTATGCAATACTTCAACATGCATACCATGAACCATGATTTGATATTTGTCTACATTTTTATTTTATGTAAAATTTACATATAATGAACTACACAAAACTTAAGTGTATATTCTTCGACTTTTGAAATGTGCATGACCTCTATATAACCCAAATCCCTAGGAAGGTATATAACAGAGGCAAGAGGATCACGAGTATTGAGGCCAGCCTGGGCTATACAGTGAGACTCTGACTGAAAAAGCATGAAGAAGAAGAAGGAGGAGGAGAAGGAAGAGAAGGAGAGCTGAAGGAGGAGAAGGAGGTCAGGGAGGAGGAGGAGGAGGAGGAGGAAGAAGGAGAAGGAGAAGAAGAAAAGAAGGAGGAGGAGGAGGAGGAGGAAAAGAAGAAGAGAAGGAGGAGGAGGGGGGAAGAAGAGGAGGAGGAAGGCAGAGGGGGTGGAGAGTAAAAGATATAGAACATTACCATCACCTTAGGAAGCTTCCTCATACCCTTTCCTTGTGAAATTCTCTGTGAAGATTAAGAGCAGAAGTAAGAAATCAAGCCAAGGACTTGCTCTGTGCTCTTCCTGTACTGCCTGATCCTGAGTGCTGTGTTATTAGCACTCTGTTCCTGAAAGTGGAGGAAGAAGAGAAGTTGTGGGAAACCAGGGGAAGGAGCCTTCTGATAATAGCTCTCTACAGTGAACCATCTTTGGGATATGGCAGGTGTGTGAGGGGGTGGCAGGGTGGTAGGGGAGAGCCACAGGAAGCAAGTGTTCTAGAGTTCTGACCAGTGCCAGGCAGCACCCTCAGTAAAGCAATGTTATTTGAACCTTGTGTGTTGGCATATGCCCTCATTGTCCTCTTTCAGCCCTTAGTAAAGCCTTCTCCCTGTTTCTCATGGCTGGGAGCAGTATGTTGGAGTCAACAGCCCAGCATTCTCAGAGAGCTTCTGAATCGCTGACACTTGCATGGACCCCGTTAGAGTCCAAATGGTCAGTGACAATTCTTTATTTCTGCGCTCAATGAATGGATGGCTGAACAGTCAGCGCAAATCCCAGAAATATAAACCGACCAGATTGGAGATTTGCCTTTCTCAAGTTATCTAAGGACCCTCTGTGTCCCCCCTCCCCCCGTCCTGCTTCTTTGCCAATGATTTTCTTTTTCCGGAACTACATAATTTTGAATCTGTTACCTCAAGAGAATAGTGCATATTGATTAATTTACCCTCTTGGGGTCAAGTGATTCTCCCACCTTGGCCTCCCAAATAGCTGGGACTAAAGACATGCACCACTATGCCTGGCTTGCATGTAGATTATTTTAAAAAACTGAAATAGCACAGTGCACAGAGAAAGTGTCTCCTTTTATAACATCCAAGAAGCATATCAGGTTTATATAATTTAGTGACATTTTAAACTGCACACCCAAGTATGCATGTCTGTTTTAAAATTAGACGAAATTACTCATCCTGCACTACATTTGTAGGTTTTTTTCGCTTGGAAATTGTATTTCATAGGCAAGACTATGTGTTTGTTCTGCCAAAATAAGATTAGCTGACTCTGAGAAAATGGCTGTCTCATAACCCCTCAGCACTCTTTCTTCTTAAAAGGCTGATTCTTTTCAGTCATGTGGACTAATTCCAGCGTGTCAAATAAAACTTTGGATATAAAATGGCATGGATGATCAAGAAAAACAAATTATCTGTTCACAGTTTTCCATCCACTGACTTCTGAACATGTTTAAGGGGGCTCTACCCACTGCCACGGTCCTGAGTTCAATTCCCAGCACTGCAAAAATGGGAGAAGGACCTGGCAATCCACTCCCAAGGCAATCCCGAAACAGTCAGCCATTGAAAACCCTATGAGGGTTGCTATGAGTGGGATACCGACTTGACTGGCACCTATCAACAACAACAACAACCCACTGCCACAACATGGGCAGTGTGTTCCCAGGAGTTGCACTCACTGAGCACTGTGATTTACCAGTTTTGTTACTGGGAGACAGACAAAAGAATTAAAACACACAGGAAAGCAAAGAAGGGAAATTTTACATGCTGTTATCATAGCAGAAGCAGAAATTTCCAACCCATAGTTACAAAGTAGATGACCCTAACTTCCTAATCCTGAGTGTTCTTGGAGTCTGTCTCATATTAAATGAAGTTTGTGTAATATAAAGAACTTTGTAATTCTCCATGAATGCTAGGTATTATATTATTGTTTAAATTATTGCTTTAGGAAGCAGTTTTAGATTGGAGAAATAAACACTAGATCACAGAATGTTTGATAACTTGGCAGCCTTATCCCTGAAGCTCAAAATTCTGAAGACACTTCCTGTTAAAAATCACAGGGTGGAGAGAACTATAGTCCATAAAAGGCACTGAAGAAAAAACTCTACCCAGACATATTAACCACACAATAGCAAGTGCTTACTGGGGCTGTCTTAAAATGTTAGAAAAATAGAGTAAAAAATATTCTGAGAGAGAGAGAGAGAGAGAGAAAGAGAGAGAGAGAGAGAGAGAGAGAGAGTGTGTGTGTGTGTGTGTGTGTGTGTTGAGGGATAGAAGGTAGGGATGAAGGCAAAGGAATGAGCAGGTGGGACAGCAAGGAAGGAATAATGGTGAGAATTCATCAAGGAGAATATTCCTGTGATGGTTAATGTTTCTGTCCAAGTTAAATTTTATGTTGGAGTTGGTTACCCTATGGTATTTAGTTGTTTGGTCGAACACTAGTCTAGATGTTCCTGTGAAGGTATTGTGTAGATGTGATTAGCATCCACAGGCAGTTGATGTTAGCAAAGCACATTGCCCCCCATCATGTGGGTGGGCCGCCCCAGTCAACTGAAGGCCTCAAGAACAAAATCGGAGATTTCTTGGAGAAGAAGGAATTCTGCTCAAGACTACAACATGGAGGTATTGCCTGAGTTGCCAGCCTGCTGGCTTCCTCTGCAAATTTTGGACTTGCCAGCCTTTACAATCCCATGAGCCAATTCCTTTAAATATAGATTTTGTTACTGACAGTGGCTGTAGTGGAAAAGAAACTCAAGAATGAATTTTCTGAATTGGCTCTGGGGTTTCTAGAATTAATTCTCTAACTTGATCCAATCCAGAGGCAATAATGACTCTATTTCTATTGGTAAAAGAAGCACCAATAGGGCATGGTATGATGTGGCAGAAGGCATAGCACAAATTATCACCACTGAATACTCCTAATGAAATACGTTTCTGGGTGATCATATATTTGATACTTTAGAACATTTTTGCCAAACTCACCAGTATGAGATTGGCTGGGTGCTGGTAACAGTGTGGGACAAATGGGACATTTGTTTGTTAAGTGCTGTCCAGTTGGGTTGTACTCGTAGTGACCTTATGTACAACAGAACGAAACACTACTCAACACTGTGCCACGCACATGATCTTTTTATGTTTGAGCCCCTTGTTGCAGCCACTGTGTTTCTTCTCATGTTGAGTCATGCCAGATCAGCAACTGGAGGTCCCAGGGACTTTACTCCATTCCTGTCATTAAGGTCAATTCTACTTTGAGGCAACTCTTCCCTAGTCATTTCTTGAGTGCCTTCCAGCCTGGAGGGCTCATATTCCAACACTGTATCTGACAGTGCTTCTCTGCTATTCATAGGGTTTTTAATGGCTGTTTTGGGAGTGGCCTGCCAGGTCCCTCTCCCTAGTCTGTCTTAGTCTGGAAGCTCAGCTGAAACTTGTCCACCATGGGTGGCTCTGCTGCTATCTAAAATACTGGTGGCATAGCTTTCAGCACCACAGCAACAAGCAAGCCCCTGTATATAGAACAGCAAGCTGGCAGATACACAGGGGAGAGTTTCCATAGATGCTCTGAAAACACCTGGATCAACTGGTGGCCACAGAATGAAGATTTCTGAAGACCAAACCCAAAGTCTCATCCTGTGAGTGGATGAATTACGGGTAAACTGAATCCCAGGATCATCAGGTGTGGCCTGTTAAAGTGATCAGGAAGGAATAGGATCTTAAAATTTGGAGGATACATAGGCATATCCTGATTTAAGCCCTAAATTTTGCTGAGTCTTCTTTGCAAGGAGAAGCAGTTCTGCCATCCTGGAAGGGAGTTTAACTCTACTTTGCCTGGGAACTCTGTAATGGCCTTCTCTGGGGTATTTACCCTGTGAGGCACTGATGATTCTCCTCAGTATGCACCCCCACCAACTCTCTTTGTTTCTTGGCTTTTAACTAGACTTAAGTTCTAGCAGGTCCTGAAAAGTGAAATAGAAAGTGTTATCCAAGAAGAGGTGAGCTACATTCCAAAAGAACTGCATGATCTAGCCAGGCACGGTGGCGCACGTCTGTAATCCCGGCAGCTCAGAAGGTGGAGGCAGGAGGATCTCAAGTTCGAGACCAGGGGCAGTCTGTGTAATTTAGCAAGATCCTGTCTCAAAAAAGTAAAAAAGTAAAAAAAAAAAAAAAAAAAAAAAAAAAAAAAAAAAAAAAAAAAAAAAAAAAAAAAAAAAAAAAAAAAAAAAAAAAAAAAAAAAAAAAAAAAAAAAAAGGTTGGGGGCACAGCTCAGTGGTCCAACACTTACAAAGTATGCAAGTGGGAGGCCCTGGGTTCAACCCCCAGTAATCCCCCCCAAAAAAAGAACTGCATGATCTTTCCAACCTATGTACACATAAATCTGGGGAATAAGGGTAGGAATATTGAGGATGTAAGGAATGGTGGAAGGAACATAAAGTTTTATCAGGACAAAATTTATTGATATGGGTCCATTAAGCAGAGGTGGTAGCTCGATTGATGCTTTTGAATTATGGTGCTGGAGACGAATTATTAAATATACCATGGACTGCCAAAAGAACCAACAGATCTGTCCTAGAAGAGGTGCAACCAGAGTGCTCCTTGAAAGCAAGGATGGCTAGAGTGCATCTTACGTATTTTAGACATGTTGTCAGGAGAGACCAATCCTTGGAGAAGGACATCACGTTTGGGAGAGTTGCAGGTCAACGAAAAAAAGGAAAACCTTCCACCAAATGGATTGACACAGTGTCTGCAACAATGGGATTCAACATAAAAAAGATTGTGTGCCTGGTACAGAATCAAGGAGTGTTTCATGCCGCTGTACATAGGGTCGCTATGAGTCAGACTCGACTCAATGGCACCTAACAACAACAAGGCTGAAACATGGACCCAAAGGTGCCTGTACTAAGTTGGGATGCTTGGAGCTGCTTTTGGCATTTGATAAGGAGGCATTGGAAGGTTTTTGGAGATTGAAATGTTGAAGTGCATTTATCGCGTAATATTTACTCACTCACCCTAGAAGTGTACAGTGACAAAGATTCTTTGCTTGCAAACTGTAGTCAAGCTCTGCACCTTCTCCTAGGCCCATCTGTGCAGCTCCTTGTAAACTCCCATTTTAGTGAGAACCCTGCTAAGTCAGTCTACCAAGAACCTTCCACTTTGATATCTGATCACCCTCCAGATCCAATCAGGCTCGCTTCTTCGACACCCTGCACCTGACCTTCGACACCCTGCACCTGACCTGGGTGATGTCTGATTACCCTGCCTATCTTCAGCAAGAATGGTGTTAGGTCAATTTAGCCAGAGTCCCTTGCTGCTGATGTCTCATCTTAGTAATTTCCCATCCATTGACCCCACCTGGTTTCTTGTCTATAAATTTCCATTTGCCATGCTGTATTTGGAGTTGAGCCTAATCATTTTCCTCAACTAAAATCCCATTGCAGCTTTCACTATACCTATTGTGATGGTCTTGAGTGAACTCTGCCATACCTTTCTTTTCTCTCTCTCTCTCTCTCTCTCTCTCTCTCTCTCTTTTTCTTTGTAGTACTGGGGGCTGAACTCAGGGCCTCACACATACTTTTCTTTTTTTTTTGGCGGTACTGGGGGTTGAACCCAGGGCCTCGCACCTGTATGCTCTGCAAGTGCTGGACCACTGAGCTGCACCCCCAGCACATTTTTTACTTTTTTTTTTTGAGACAGGGTCTTGCTAAGTTATACAGACCGCCTCTGGTCTCAAACTTGCGATCCTCCTGCCTCCGCCTCCCGAGCCGCTGGGATTACAGGCCTGTGCCACCTCGCCCCGCTTCACACATACTTTTTGCATGTGCACTACCACTAAGCTGCACCCCCAGCCCCATTTTTATTATTTATCTTGAGACAAGGTCTTGCTGTTACACAGGCTGCCTCTACCCCCTGGGTTGCTGGGATGACAGGCATGTACCACCATGCCCATCTTGCCTTACCATTATTCTTTTTTTTAAATTTTTTTTTAAATTGGAAATTTTTACTGTACACCTTAATGTGATTCATTCTGACATGCTTTTCATTGTGACATTTCCATATATGCATTTTGATGTACATTATTCATATAGGTTTCCCCTTACCCTCCCCTATGCTTCACCTGCTCCCACCCTCCCCATCTAAGTCTTCTCTATCTTTTACTTGGTAATATTTTTCTATATGACCTTGGGTTCCATTTCTGTTTAAGATAGAAACTTTTCCTGTAGTGGTCTTTGTTTTTATCTTGTTAGAACAATTGCATGCATTTTCTAGACCATTTATATTGACACCATTCTTATCTCCCCCCCCCTTTTATTTTGATCCAACCTCCGCATAGGATTTTTTCCTTCTTATAATTTTGATTCAGCTCCCACATATGAGTGAGAACATGTGGTGTTTCTCTTTCTGAGCTTGTGTTCATTCACTTAAAATAATTTTCTTTAATTCCATCCATTTTGCTGCTAATGACCTTATTTCATTTTTCTTGATTGCTGAGTAGTATTCCATTGTGTAGATATACCATAGTTTTTTTATCCATTCTTCTGTTGAAGGGCACTTTGGTTGATTCCATATCCTTGCTATTGTGAAAAGTGCTGCATTGAACATAGAGATGCAGGTGTCTCTGTGGTATGATGACCCACCTCCCTTTGGGTAAATTCCCAATAGTGTTATAGCTGGGTCATATGGTAGATCTATTTTTAATTTTTTAAGATACCTCCATATTGATTTCCACAGTGGTTGGACCAATTTACAGCTCTACCAACAATGTAAGAGTGTTCCCTTTTCCCCACAACCTCACTAGCATTTGTTGTTACTTTTTTTTTGATCTTGGCCATTCTTGCTGGTGTAAGGTGAAATCTCAGAGTTGTTTTGATTTGCATTTCCCTAATGGCTAGGGATGTTGAGCATTTTTTCATGTGTTTCATGGCTTTATGGACCTCTTCATTTGAGAACTGTCTACTCAATTCCTTTGCTCATTTGTGTATTGGGTTTTTTTTTGGGGGGGGGAGTTTTTTTCTTGAGTTCTTTATAAATTCTAGTAATTAGACCTTTATCTGATGTATAAAATGTGAAGATTTTTCCCCATTCCATGGGGGTTTCCTTGACTCTGTTAATTGTTTCTTTTGCTGTACAGAAGCTTTTTAATTTCATGTAATCCCATTTATCTATTCTTGTTGCAATTTCTTGAACAATTGGAGTCCTATTAAGGAAATACTTTCCTAAGCCTATATGATGGAGTGTTGCCTATCTTGCCTTCTATAAGTTTTAAAGTTTCTGGTTTTATGTTGAGATCTTTTATCCATTTGGAGTTGACTCTCGTGTATATTGAGAGATGGGGGTCAGCTTTCATTTTTCTGCATGTGGATGACCATGTTTCCCAGCACCATTTGTTGAAGAGGCTGTCCTTTTTCCAGTTTACTTGCTTTGCTCCTTTGTCGAAAATTAGGTCCTACCATTATTCTTTAACAAGTTTGGTTGAATTAAGTTTTTCTTTAATAAGAGGACACACCTTCTACCCTGTGAGAAAGAAATTTGTGAACGGAGTTCCAACATTCTTGAAGAAGTCTGTGTTTACTCTTTTCTATAAATCAGAAGTTATAGTGGGAACTGGTGCCACTAAACAGGGATCCTTCAATGCAATGGAGGTAATAGGCAGAGGTGTGGTGGTGGCACTTAATCACCAGAAGCAAGATGAACATGACTATTGTAATGGACAGCAGAATCAAGGCAGCGGTTAGAATAGTCTGATTTGCAGAAACTTACGGCATTGGCTGAAAGGTCATAGCCAATAAGCTGAAGAGTTTCAGGTCAAATGAATAGAAATCTAATTTAGATTAAAAAAAAAAAAAGATAGTCATGGTTCCTTAATCAATTCCCAGACCTGAACCAGTTTGCAGACACAAAAAACTTAACAGAAAGGACATGTCCCGATTGCATTGTCAAAATTTATACTGTTAATTTTTCTCTTAGTCTTCCCCAAAGGAACTTAATGCCCTTTACCAAGATGACTGTGCATTTGGGGAAAAAATTATAATCAGACTTTGGGGCCTTACTGGACATTGGCTCTGAAATCACACTCAGGAGACTCCAGGAGACCCAAAACATCAGTGGTCCACAAGTGCAAGTAGAGATTTGTGGAAGTCAGGTGGTCAGTGGAGTTTTAGCTCAGCTTCATCTCATAGTGGGCCCAGTGTGATTATCTCCCCAGACCCAGAATGAATCATTCGAACTGCCATACTCAGCAATTGGCAGCATTCCTAAATCATTTCCCTGACCTGAGGAGCGCAGGCTATTACCAAGTGGAATCCACTTGAACTGCCTTCTATCTAGAAAACCAGCAGAAGCAATACTGAATTCCTGTAGGGATTGCTGAATCAGTGCCACCATCAAGGACCTGAAGGATGCAGGGTGGTGCTTTTCATCATATGCCTATTTGACCTCATTTGGTCCAGGAAGAAAATAAACCAATCTTGGAGAATGAGAGCAAATTACTGAAAACTTCATCAGGTGTGATACTGATTGCAAATGCTGTTTCTTGTGTGGCTTCATTGCGTGAGCACACCAACACATCACCTACTACTTCCTACGCACTTATCTGGCAAATGCTTTTTTCTTGGTACCTATTAGTAAGGACCACCAGAAGCAGTTTGCTTCTATCTGCCAAGGGCAGCAATATACTCTCACTGTCCTACCTCAGGGGTATATCAACTCTCCAGGTCTGTCATAATTTAGTGTGCAGGATCTTAATTGCCTGCCCCTTAAGATACCACACTATTCCATTACACTGATTACATTATGCTGATTGGAGTTAGTGAATAAGAAGTAGCAATTATCATAAGACATTGGTGGGTAAAAAGGCTAGAAAGGAACCCTATGCAAATTCAGTTGCCTTTCACCTCAGTGAAACTTCCAGGTGTGCAGTTAGTTATGTGCAAGCATGTTGAGATATCCCTTTAATATGTACTCCCATGGTGTGCAAAGTGACAGTGGCAGATAGGGGTGCTGTGTGGAGCCACTAGCAGGCCCCTGTGGGTGAACTACAGTGCAGACCTTTAAGATTTTGGAAGATGCCATCCTTTGAGGAAAACCTTTGGCTTGCTATTGGGCTTTAGAGACTGAACACTTAATCACGTGCCATCTAGGTCCCCTGTGACCTCAGCTGCCCATCAAGAATTTGGTGTTGTGTGACCCACCATGCCCTAAAACTGAGCTTGCACAGCTGTGCTCTATCATCAGACAGTAGTACATATGTGACCAAGCCTGAGCAGGCCCTGAAGGCAGAGGTGACAGGAGAAAGCAAGCTAAATGCTGATGGTCCTCATTCATGCTATTACCATCTCTCCAGCCCACCTTATGGCCTCCAGAGGAGTTCCCTAGAAATAAGGACAGCACTTGGACCTCATCTATAGTTGGGTACAATATGGAGGAGCCACCTGACAATGGACAGCTATGGCTCTACGTCCTTTGTCTGGGACATCCTTAGGACAGCGGTGAAGGGAAATTCTCCTGGTGAGAGCTCAGCGCAGTACACCTTGGAAGGAGAAATGGCCAGACATGAGATTATGGGCTGTGGCCAAAGGTCTAGCTAGTCAGGAACTCCAAACATCTTTGGAAAATAGGTAACACAGAGGCGTGAGGAGAAGGTATGTAAACAGTTCTTTCTGAATGGGGAACACTTGTGAAGGCATCTGTACCCCATGTGAATTCTCTCTAAAGGGTGACATTTGGCAGTGGAAGATTTTAATATCTGAGGAAATGCAGTGCCCTTTCTGTAGACAGCAGTCAGCTTCTTCCCCCAGCCACTCTCGTCACTGCTGATAGGTTCAGGCATAAAGGGGCCATGCTGGCAGGGATGGAAATCATGCATGGGCTCAGCAACATAAGAAAGCAAGCTCTACAAGGGAGGGGCTGGGGCAATTTGCTTCATTCTTTTGTCCCCAGAGCCCAAAGCAGTGCTGTTGCATAGGTGCTCAATAAACACCTGGATGAGTAAATACAGGAACTATGAAAGTTTAAAAATGTAGTGTTAAGAAAGAGACCACGGAGCAGCTCTTTGTAACAGTTTATTTATTAGCTTATTTAAAAATAGAGATGTTCACGAACACCTGTGAAACTCAGTGTTTACAGTGGAGTGGCTTGGTAAATACACTAATCACTGCTCTTTTTAAGATCTGAGTTTTTCCTTTATTTTATACTTTCATATCAGTCAAAAGACAAATGAATTTAGAAAACACACCCAATTTCAAATTTCATAGGCAAAACACCTAAATGTGAAATGCACTAGCTATGAATTTCCTTATTCCAAATCCTTCTCCTCCTCTAATAAGATGCCCAAGTGTTATAGCTACACTTGCATGCACATCTGCAGAGTCCTCCCTTATAACTGGCTGAATCATTTCTATCCCACTTTCCTTTACTTTCTTTGAAACTATTTAGATACTAGCAAGTAGAAAATATTGGAAGTTTGTGCTTCCAACTTGATTTTTTCAAGTCTATTGGCTTTTTTGAAAAACACTTTTAGATAATAGGTGTGGCTTTGAACTATTCACAAGTTTAAAATAGTTTAAAGATCTGTGAAAATTACAAACTCTTCAAATATCTCTATTACAATTTAGTCAGCTGAGAGTTCTTCTGCTTTGATTTATAGAAGTCACTACACTTTCCTTCAGTTTAGCACCTAGATGTTTCCTTAGAGCCTGAGGTTGTTCCAAGAGTCTGTGGACAATGTTGAATTAAGGATGCTGCTGCAAAGCCAAGACAAATCCTTTCCCAGAGAAAACTCACGGCGAGTGTGGTCAATGGCTGTAGACAAAGGCTACCAAAGGCCTTTGTAGGACAGAAGGTCCTCCTCACCCACCACCCCTCATTTCCTTCACAATAGACTATGGCTCAGTTAAATATTTTACCAGCTTGTCACTTTAATTTCCTTATTTGACTGGGAATGACACGCAGATTTGTAGGGTTTTGACCACACACACACACACACACACACACACGTGCACTTAGCCTGCAGAATGTAGGCATATTTTCACTTTTATACTTGCTAATAAAGATACACACTTTCTGCAGAACAATTGAATAATCACCTCTAATTCACACAAAGTTTGCCTTATTTCCTTCCCGTCCATTATACAAGCAAACGCTGTTTTATTTACTACCTCTGTCACTATAGGCTTAGCCTTTTTGGTTCCCTTGTGAATATACTTTTAAGTCAAGGATTGGGTAGCTTTAGTCTGTTTGGCCTCGTGACTTTTGGCCTGTCTTTCACTTGTGATTTCTCACCCATCTTCCAAGGCCAGAGGATGACTTTTGGAGCCTAGCCAAATCTCTGGTGAACCCTGAACACATTTCTCAATCTATTCCAGGATACCTGAGGTCCGTTAATCACAATGTTAAATTTATTTTTGCCAACACAGGGTTGTTGTTGGGTGCCGTCGAGTCATGTGCGACCCTTACAGGGTTTTCAATGGCTGATTGTTTCAGGATTGCCTCGGGAGTGGACTGCCACATCCTTCTCCCATTTTTTTGTGGTGCTAGGATCAAACTCAGGACCTCAGAGACTGCAGAGCAATGCTCTACCAGCTGAGCTAAATCTCAACCCAACACAGGGTAGCATGAAGTTTCCCGAGGACAGCTATGTGGAAACATCAGAAATGAACCAGCCCTGGCAATCCCCCTGCATTTGGCCTTTCCTAGAACAGGAAAGTTATCATGTAGGCTTCACCTGCAATTTAGGGAGATACACCAGCAACTAGCACTATGTTTCATCACATAACCTAACCATCATGAGTCCTCGGAAGAAACGTCCTCTTCTCGTATGAAAAACCCACAAACCTGCATATCTATTCACTTTTCTAATGCATATATTGTTTTAGTTATAAAGCAATTTGTAAGATTGTTCTTTCAGAGTGTCAAATTTTACCAGACTTAAGAGTTGGGGCCCAGTATAGTGCTGCACACCTGTAATTCCAGCACTCAGGAGGGTGAGACAGGAGGATGGCCTCAAGTTCAAAGACAGTCTGAGTTACACAGAGTAAGACCCTGTCTCAAAAAAAAAAAAAAAAAA
>VMDO01028191.1:0-24276 GCA_007922755.1 Pedetes capensis
GTAACAGGAGGTAATTAGATCATTTACTATATATTTTTAAAAGTCAGAAAAGGAAATTGTACATTTCTACCATAATGAAATGGGGTATATTTGATGAGATATATATGTTCAATCTTTTTTAAATATTACAGATTGTATACAAGTGTCAACATATCGCATTGCATGTCATGAGTATGTACCAATTTTGCATTTTATGTGTTAGTTAAAAAAATTTGATTTAAATAAATAAAATTGAAGTGAAAAAATGGAAAGTCTATCTTATCTATGGGAGAAGGGCCTGGCAATCCACTCCCAAGGCAATCCCGAAACAGTCAGCCATTGAAAACTCTATAAGGGTCGCTACGAGTCAGATACCAACTCGACGGCACCGAACAACAACAACAATCTTTAACTATAGCTGGATCTTGAACTTATTATCTTTCATGTATTCATCTCTCGGCTATAAATGATAAGAACCTCTACTATGCATAGCAAATTGAACATGGTTCCTGCTTCCTGAGTTTAAGTTTTCAAATATAGATGATTTGGTCATGTCCATTGTAATTTCTGTATACTACTGTTCTTTTATGAGCTGGGATTTAGCTCAGTTGGTAGAGCGCTGCGCTGCAGTCTCTGAGGTCCTGAGTTCTGTTCCCAGGACCGCAAAAATGGGAGAAGGACCTGGCAATCCACTCCCAAGGCAATCCCGAAACAGTCAGCCATTGAAAATCCTATGACAGTCACTATGAGTCGGATACTGACTCAACGACACCTAACAACAACAACCTAACTGTTCTTTTAAACCAATCAGTACCTAAAAATGCATTTAAAGTTAACTTTTCTTAATATTGTGCCTTCTTATAGTGACTAACCACCCCTAAAATTGAAGCACAAATAAATAATCCTTTGTAAACTATATTTTGCATTTGTAAATGAAAATGCCTGTGACCAGGACATTTTCATACACACATGGAGTTACTCTAAAGAATAAATACTGAACATTCCACAGTATTTTATACAATGAAGATGGTTATCAAAATGCAACTTTATAATAGAATGGAAAGGAAATAAGACAGTGCTTAATTTTGACTTCTGAAGGAAAGAGAATTTAGAAGTGATTTGAATTGCAATGTAAAAAGCAGTGTTATTATTTTTCTAAAAGGATCAGCTAGAATAAGCCAAAACAAGAATTTGCTTTGTTTGTACAGAAGCATTCAAAGGTGGAGGAATTATATAGAATAAAGTTTGGGGAGCCGACTCAACTGAATAGAATATCTTGTTTTGGGATTGAGATTGCCTCCGCCTGAGTTCTGTGGTGTGGAACACTTGGCTAGGTTAGATGTAAGTATTATTTTATCAAAGATTTTCATAAGGGATGCAGCTTATACATTGCAGCAAAAACTTGGATAACTTTAAAGAAACATTAGCTGTGATATTTTTCTAATGGGTGTCACACAAAATGCGGTAGTCTGTTCCCAGAGATATGGGCATAACTCCAACAAGATAAATTGTTGTTTTTTGTCTGTACACAAAGGAGTGAAAATGTTGATTTTCCTGATTGCGTGGGGGGAGGATTTAAGCCAAAGATCTCCTGAGCCATAGCAAAACACTTTCACTTTCTTTTCTTTTGTTCTTTCTTTCTTTCTTCCTTTCTTTCTTCCTTTCTTTTCTTACTTCTGCCCTTTTCCTTCCTTCCTTCCCTTCCTTCCCTCCTTCGTTCTCTCCTTCCTCCCTCCCTCCCTGTCTCTCTCTCTCTCTCTTTCTTTCTTTCTTTCTTTCTTTCTTTCTTTCTTTCTTTCTCTCTTCCTTTTCTTTCTTTCTTCTTTCCTTGCTTTCTTTCTTGGTACTGAAGAGTTGAACCCAGGTCCTCACACATGCTTTTTGCAAGGTCTCTACCACTTGAACTGCACCCAGCCCATTTCCTTTTTTCAACTTTATTATCTTGAGAAAGGATTTCATTAAGTTACACAGACTGCCTCTGTCCTTGTACTTGTGATCCTCCTGCCTCAGCCTCTCCAGACATGGGGATTACAGGCATGCACCTCCATGTCCAGCTTCTTGCTTATGCCTAAAGGTCAGGGAAAAGTTTCTCAAAATTTGAAATGTCTTGTTTTTCCTATTGTCAAAGTATCTCGATCCTGGTCTTATTTCAAAGACAATTCCAACCAAGAATCAGAAAAAAACAAAAACAAAAACAAAAACAAACAAACAAATCAAAAACCTGAAGCCTTGTTTTCAGAAAGGGGCAGGGATGCTAAAAGTCAAATCGAATGCAAGGAATATTACCATGGACTCGCTCAATGCATAGGAAGAAGATTTTCACATTGGGAACAAAAACTGAGATTATTCTAGAAATTTGTATGTTTCCAAAACTGAACTTTGTGTTTTCTCAGTTGGGAATTCATATGGGTATAACTATTAAAAGAAGGGAATAATATTCATTTATCTCTTATTATTGGTCTTTGGGAAACAATGTAGTAGAAAACATACTTAAGAAAGTAATTTCATTGGGTGCAGTGGCACACGCCTGTCATCCCAGCAACTCAGGAGGCGGAGGCAGGTGGATCGCAAGTTAGAGACCAGAGGTGGTCTGTGTAATTTAGGGAGATCCTGTCTCAAAAAGTAAGAAAAAAAAAAAAGGCCTGAGGGTACAGCTCAGGAAGCATTACCTATGGAATAAATAGATATGACGATGAGTGGAATTCTCACTTAAAAAATAATCAGGCTGCTGATAAGGAGTTTAATGATGAATTCTGTGCTGAAGTTTGAACAATGCTCATCTGTGAAGATGTTGTTAGGAGCCGTCTAGTTGTACTCGACTTATAGCGACCCTTATAGGGTTTTCAATGGCTGACTGTTTCGGGATTGCCTTGGGAGTGGATTTCCAGGTTCTTCTCCCATTTTTGCAGTGCTGGGAATTGAACTTGGGACCTCAGAGACTGCAGAGCAGCACTCTACCAACTGAGCTAAATCCCAGCCCTCTGTTAAGATAGTTATACTAAAAATCAAAGCAGAACCTAAGTACATAAGGTATGTGCAAAGGAAGGTTATAACAGGCTGCGATTTAGCTCACTGCAGTCTCTGAGGTCCTGAGTTCAATTCCCAGCACCACAAAAATGGGAGAAGGACCTGGCAGTCCACTCCCAAGGCAATCCCAAAACAATCAGCCATTGAAAACCCTACAAGGGTCGCTATGAGTCGGATACCGATTCGACGGCACCTAACAACAACAAGAAGGTTATAACATATGAATGATATGAACTGTAAGTTTGAGATATTATTAATGGATTTGTAATAAGATGTACGGAAACTAATGAATGTCCTATGTTTCAGGATGTTCTTTATAAAAATAGAAAATGGAAACAATTAAAATCTATTAACAGTCAAATTGGTGTTATTTCTATAAAATCAATTCTGCTAATGAAAAATTAAAGCTGATTTTCAGACACAACTTTTTGTTAACAATCAACATAACATACAAGATAGAATATTTCCTTGTAACCAGGAAATCCAGAGAGTGGGGTGTTTTGTTGAAAGAAAATTGAACTATTTAATGAGTTGTCTATAAATCATTGGACTGAGCTGCCAGGTGCTGGGAATGAGATCCACAGGGAATTTTTGGAATAGGTTTTGAAACATTATCAAGATCTTAAGACTACTTGAACTGGTAATTTGATTTATATATGTTTTCGGTAACTCTATTTGAAATACTTATTCCTTATTGGTTCAGTATATTTTATGGAAGCTTGTCAAACTTCCCTACTTTTGTTCAAAATCAAGGCACACAAAAAAATGACTATAAGGAATATATGTGGATGTATATGGAACACTTGGAAAAAACTAAAAATTTTCCCCCAAGCAAATGATTTTTTCGGGCATTAAATATTTCATCTCTGTGGACAATGAGCAAAATGACTTTTAATCACAAGATGAAAATGCCTAGAGTATGCCTGAGAATGGGCTGGGATTTAGCTCAGTTGGTAGAGCACTGCTCCGCAGTTTCTGAGGTCCCGAGTTCAATTCCCAGCACCGCAAAAATGGGAGAAGGACCTGGCAACCCACTCCTGAGTCAATCCTGAAACAATCAGCCATTGAAAACCCTATGAGGGTCGCTATGAGTCAGACAGAACTCGACAGCACCTAACAACAACAACAACATGCCTGAGAATAGTGTCCAAATTGATCGTGTGAGGCAGGATAGAAAGAAAGGGAAATTTGGGGGACATGAGAACAGGAACAAACCTTCCACCTCAAGATCTGGCTTAAATTTCACTGGCTGAAAATCAAATGATTTGACACAGCTACCAAGAAAACTTTTGTGAAGACTGGCTCCATAGAGACATTCTTTTTTAGTGATATTTTAAATTATAAAAAAAAAATGTTAAAATAACACTACGTTATGCTTAGAGTCAAAATACCTGAAACCTCCGGGTTTAACCTAATCTTAAAAATGGGATTAGGAGTCATGCTTACCCCCATGCCATATTTCTGTAATCCCAGTTTAGAGACAACTACCTATACCAACCTTGTAGAGCTACCAGGTGCATGTACATGCATTGCAGATGTGAAGGGGATTTTCTTTCTTAAGTTGCTAATGTTTATGTCACAAACACATACTAAACTTGTAGTATCATGCCATGGTATTTTCAGTCACATCATATGGTTGTGAAAGCTGGACATTGAACAAGGGAGACAGGAGAAGAACTGAAGCTTTTGAATTATGGTACTGGAGATGATTATTGAATGTATGATGGACTGCCAAAAGAACCAACAGATCTGTCCTAGAAGAAGTACAACCAGAGTGCTCCTTGGAAGCAAGAATGGCCAGACTGCGTCTTACATATTTCAGACATGTGGTCAGGAGGGATCAGTCCCTGGAGAAGGACATCATGTTTGGGAGAGTGGCAGGTCAATGAAAAAAAAGGAAAACCCTCCACCAGATGGATTGACACAGTGTCTGCAACAATGGGCTTGAACATAAATAAGATCGTGTGCCTGGCACAGAATTGGGAAGTGTTTCAATCTGCTGTATATAGGGTCGCTATGAGTCGGACTCAACTCGAGGGCACTTAACAACAACAACAACAATTAAAGTGATTAACTTTGTTTCACTCTCTGACTCGTCCTGAAATTCCTTTCTGTTGTTGTTGTTGTTGTTGGGTGCCATCGAGTCGCGTCCGACTCATAGTGACCCTCACAGTGTTTTCAATGGCAGATTGTTTCAGGATTGCCTTGGGAGTGGATTGCCACATCCTCCTCCCATTTTTGTGGTGCTGGGAATCGAACTCAGGACCTCAGAGACTGCAGAGCGGCGCTCTACCAACTGAGCTAAATCCCAGCCCTTCCTTTGTGTAGTGAAGCCAAAGACCAGGCTTAACTTGAGTAGAGGTACCAACCAGGGGAAATTCTTAGTCTAGGTACCATCTTTGAGTTGCATCTTTTGGCTTCACCATTGCAGATTCATCTACACAAGGCAAATTTTCCCTAATAGTTGCTCTATAAACATCTGATGTCAAGACTCAGGCTATTATGCTTGACTCTTCAGAGCTGCTAGTCCCTTTCTCCGGGAACACTGTGCATTGATAAATACTCTTAGCTCCAGAGCTGCCCCTACTTGATACAGAGAGTGTATGGCAATAGAATGGCAAGACAGAACTCATCAACACAGCCCACCCCACCCTCTGTGAAGTAATGTCCACAGAGAAAGCAGAGATCATGAATCAACTTACAAGAAAATCTTTAAATGTGATTGATTGAAGCCTTAAATCGTAAAATGAGAAAAAGTGCATCAACAGCACAAAAGCTAGAATATAACATGTCTGTTGTTGCTGTTGTTAGGTGCTGTTGAGTTGGTGTCTGACTCATAGCAACCCTGCATACAACAGGCAAAGTGGTATTGTCAGTGCTTCTGTGCTATTCATAGGGTTTTCAAGAGACATGCCAGGAGTTTTGTGTCAATGCAGCAATCATTAGGTCCACTCCATGCCCTGTCCCCAGGAATAATCTATGCAACCATTAGTATCAACAGAGCTGTGAACGCAATACCACAATGTTATTAACTTCAACAAGCACCAATGCTTACTTCAATCTGGTTGACCAAATTAACACCAAATCAGACGTTTTTCAAAAAAACATAACACTATCAGACATCACGATTATTCAGTAAAATAAGGAATGCAACACAGAAATCAAACACAATTGAAAGTCTGATAAAATATATGATCATATTACTTGGATTTGCAGAAAAGTCATTTAGTGAACTGCATTACTGAGACATCTGTGATTCAACTTTCTGCTGATGTTTCTAAATATGATATGGGTTGCATCTTGATAAACCCATTGCAAACAGAAAATACTATATATGAGAAAGCATGAATACATTTAACCTGCCAAATAATACATCTTAAAAACACAGCACAAAGTACTGTTTATTCATGCCAACGCTGCTCTTGTTGGCCAGCTTTGCAAGAAAGCATCATATCACATAATACTAGCCTGGGAGAATATCAACAATTAAAATTCAAAATAGGATATCTTCTGCATGCCTGTCACTTTTACACCAACATAAAGCTGGAGAAGGACCTGGAAACCCACTCCCAAAAATCAATCTGCCATTGAAAACCATCTATGAATAGCAGAGAAGCACTGACAATAGTGTTTCGCCTGTTGTACATAGGGTCACTATAGTCGGATACCGACTCCATGGCACCTAACAACAACAACAACAAAGTCCAAAAATCATTAAATAAAAAAATGGAGAATGTGTGTATTAGGAACTGAGCATGACCGTTCTTACCCTGGAGGGAAAGTAGGCTTTGAGCATCAGAGTATAGACCGTGTCTCAATCTATGGCGAACATGTTGCTTAGATTCCCTGTTTTGTCTTCCTATCTGCACAGCACTCAGGTAATGCGCTACAAACATTCTGCATTCACTTCAGCAGCTTAGCCCATATCAGTGGAAAAATCTCATTGAGTTATAGGATGCCCTGGGGAGAGGATAATCTCTTGTCAAGAGCTCGCCAGGACACGGTTAACTCAGGGTTCCGTATCTAATCTCTATTAAATATTTTCTCCCTCCTTGATCACACTTCCGCTTTCTTAGCTTACATGACTTTGATCTCTGTCAAGAATTGTTACGACTTCTCAGATGGCTTCACAGTGTGTAATGTCGATTTCCTTTAAAAAAAAAAAAACATTAGTCTGTTTAAGATTTCCTCTTGTTGTTGTTGTTAGGTGCCGTGAGTCCAGTCAGACTCATAGCGACCCTATGTACAGCAGATTGAAACACTTCTTGATTCTGTGCCAGGAAAAAAGGATCTTATTTACGTTTAAGCCCATTGTTGCAGACGCTGTGTCAATCCATCTGGTGGAGGGTTTTCCTCTTTTGCGTTGACCTGCTACTCTCCCAAACATGATGTCCTTCTCCAGGGATTGTTCTCTCCTGACTACATGTCCGAAATATGTAAGACGCAGTCTGGCCATTCTTGCTTCCAAGGAGCACTCTGGTTGCACTTCTTCTAGGACAGATCTGTTGGTTCTTTTGGCAGTCCATGGTATATTCAATAGACGTCTCCAGCACCACAGTTCAAAGGCATCAATTCTTTTTCTGTCTCTCTTGTTCAATGTCCAGCTTTCACAACCATATGATGACACTGAAAATACCATGGCATTGAAAACCCTATGCACAGCAAAGAAGCACTGACAATAGTGTTTCCCCTGTTGTACAGAGGGTCACAATGAGTCGGACACCGACTGGACAGCACCTAACAACAACAATTCAGATTTCCTCTTAGTGTGTAATAATTCTACACAAAAGGGTTACATTATGACCTATTCATAAATGCATATGATGCAGTTTGATCATATATTCACCTTCAATACATTCTTTTGTCCCTTCTTTCCCTCTGTTCCTTTTTTTCTCCCTAATAGTCTTCCTTCTACTTTCATGTCTTTAAGATCTAGATTCTGGATGTGAACGAAAATATTTAATATTTGCCATTTTGAGTCTAGTTTCAATAATCATCTCCTGCACCATAATTCACCATTATCCTTAATATCATGTTTTCTACTTCAGTTGAATTTCCAGAAAATGATAATTTTGTCCTGTACGGCTGAATAAAACTCTAGTGTGCAAATATACCACATTTTCTGTATCTATTCACCTACTGTTGGGTACCCAGGCTGATTCAATTACTGGACTTTTGTGGATAGTGCTGCAATGAAGAGGATTCTGCAAGTATTTCTAATGCATGACAGATTTGAGTGCACACCTAGGAGTGGAAGAGTTGGACCACATGGTAGTTCTCTAACTTTTTTTTCTGTTTTTTGTTTTGTTTTGTTTTGTTTTGTTTGTTTTAACAGTACTGGGGAGGGAGGCTGAACCTAGGACCTAGGACCTCATACAAACTTTGCAAATGTTCTACCACTGAGCTACACACCCAGCCCTTTACATATTTTTTATCTTGAGACAGGGTGTCCCTATTTTATTCAGTCTGCCTCTAGCCTTGAATCAGCGATCCTCCTTCCTCAGCCTCCCAGGTAGCTGGAATTACAGTGTTGATCACTGTGCCTAGATTTATCTTTAGTTTCTTGAGGTACCTACATACTGATTTCCATAGTGGCTGAATGTACTTTCCCACAACAAATAAGGGTTCTTTTTTTTCTCACATCCTTGCCAGTATTTGTTATTTGTTTGCTCAATACTAACGACTGACTGAGATGAAATGGAATCGTGATGTAGTTTTGACTTGTGTTTCCTGATCACCAAGGATGTTCAACATATTTTCCTGTCAGCACTGGCCATTTGCATGTCTTATTTTGAGAAATGTCTGTTCAAATCCCTTGCCCTTTATTGATTGAATTACTTGTTCATTAAGTGATTAATTTGGGGGCTTAAATCTATTCTGTAAACTAATCACTTTTCAGATGCATAGCTGACAAAAATGTTCTCCCATTCTTTAGACTATATCTTCACTGTATTAATTGTTTCTATTGTGTGGGGAAGGTTTTAATTTGATGCAATCCCATTATCAATGCTTGTTATTATTTCCTGCACAATTGGAGACCCATTCAGAAAATGGTGTTTATGTGTACATCCGGAAATATCCCTATAGTGATTTTCATGCAGCCCTAGCACCGCATCATCTGATACCCTCAGATCTCAAAAGCTAAGCAGGGACGGGCCTCGTTAGTACTTGGATGGGAGACCGCCTGGGAACACCAGGTGCTGTAGGCTTGGGAGAAGGACCTGGAAACCCACTCCCAAAACTCAATCAGTCATTGAAAACCCTATGAATAGCAGAGAATCACTAGCAATAGTGTTTCACCTGTTGTATGTAGGGTCACTATGAGTCAGACACCAGCTGGATGGCACCTATCAACAACCACCACAACAATATAGTATTTTCAAAGCTTTAAGTCTTGTATTCAGGTAGATGATCCATTCTGTGTTGATTTTTGTGCAGGGCGAGAGGTAGGGATTTAGCTTCATTGTTCAAGTCTTATCATCCCTCCAGCCTTGCTCTTTCTGCTTAGAATTGCTTTGGCCATTTGGGGTCTTCCATATGAATTTTAGCACATTTTCTTTCTATTTCTGTGAAAAATATCATTGGAATGATAAGAATTTTTATGAAGGTTGCATTGACTCTGCGGATTTCTTTTAGAAATACATCCATTTTCATAATATTAATTCTTCAAATCCATGAATGTGGGAGGTCGTTCCACCTGCTAGTGTCTTCTTCAATTTCTCTTTTCACTGCTTTATAGTTTTCCTTGTAGAAGTTTTTTTGCCTCCTTGGATAGATTTGTGGCTAGTATTTTTTATTCAAGCTATTGTGACTGGGATTGTTTTCCTGATTTCTCCCTTAGCAGGTTCATTATTGATGTACAGAAAAGCTGCTGACTTTTTGTATTGATTTTGTCTCCTGCTACTCCACTGAATGTGTTTATCAGATCTAATATTCTGGTGGAGTCTTTAGGGTCTTTTACGTGTAGGGTCATATTATCTGATTATAGGAATGATACAAGGAAATCGGTGTATAGTTTTCTTTATGTGTGTCATCATCTAGTTTTGGTTTCAGGAGATTCCTGACTTCATAGAATGAGTTTGGAATTATTTCTTCTTTCCATTTTCTGGAATTATCTGTGTAGCATTTATTTATTCTTAAAGACCTGGTAGTATTCATCAATGAATACATCTGGCCCTTGGCTTTCCTTTTCTAAGAGAATCTTTATACTGCTACAATTTCATTGCCTGTGATCAATCTGTTATATCTTTTTGGTTCAATTTTGGTAAGTCATATGGGTCTAGAAATTTACCCATTTCCCCTAAATTTTCCAATTTGTTAGAATATGTTGTTGTTGTTGTTGTTAGGTGCCATCGAGTCGGTATCTGACTCATAGCGACCCTCATAGGGTTTTCAATGGCTGATTGTTTCGGGATTGCCTTGGGAGTGGATTGCCAGGTCCTTCTCCCATTTTTGTGGTGCTGGGAATCGAACTCAAGACCTCAGAGACTGCAGCGCAGTGCTCTACCAACTGAGCTAAATCCCAACCCTTATTAGAATATAGGCTCTCAAAATATTCCCTAAGGATTTTCTGGATAACAGTAATATCTGTTGTAATATTCTCTCTTTTTTACCTGTAATTTTATTAATTTAGGTCTCCTTTTTGTCTTTGGTTAGGATGGCTAAGGCTTTGCCAATCTTTTTTTATCTTTTCAAAGAAATGACTCTGCTTCATTGACCCTTTGTATTATTCTTTTTGTATCTGAACCCAGGGCCTCACACATGCTTTTTGCAAGCACTCTACGAGGGAGCCACACGCCGAGGCCATTTTTCACTTTATATTTTAAGTCAGGATCTCACTAATTTACTCAGTCCTCTTGAGTCTTTGAAATAAAATGTCTGCACCAGTGCTCTTGGCTCTCTTCCAGTTTTATAAAGGGATGTTCTTGGTGAGCAGCCCTCTCTTGATGATTCAATCCCCAGTACCATTCAGGTAGGAAAATCAAACCACAACAACAGCAACAACACCAAGAAAATATAGGAAAAATCAGTGAAAGACGGTCATCGCACCACAAATAACCATAGAGAAGAAATCAATAAACATTAGCAGAATGAACTATGAAATTGAAATTTAATAAAATTGAGAGTACACATAATAAAAATGAAATACAGGCTGCACAAGGAAAGGGAAAAAGACAAAGGAGGGACAATTTAAGTAAAAGAAACTAGAAAATGGAAAAAGAATATGAGGAAAAGGAAGAGACAAGAGAGTCAAAAATCTGGTTTCAAAATGCAGAAAACTATAAAAATAGAATTAAAGATAAAAGAGAATTAAAACATAAAACCACAAAAGATTTTAAAAATGAAGTGAGGCAAAAATAGCACTTAAAAGTAGAGTAGAGATTTTCTAAAAATAGAAAAAGAAAAGAATTAGGGAAACATTTAAGCAACTACATTATATGGTACATGACACACACCTTTGTAATTATTTTGATCATATTTGTTTCATATAAGCCACAAGCATAAGATAATCACAACCAACTTGCTTAAGATCACAATGATGAATCAGTGACTGTGGCTTTATGATATATTCAGTATTTAGGAATCTAAACAACTCAGATCTTCATATTTGCATGATATTTCAATTTCTATCTCTAATAATTTTTGTGCTGCCTCAGTTTCTTATTTTCTCTGTAATTAAAAGCATTAACACAGTATGTGAGAGCTCCCTTTACTTAATACCATTGCTTTTGAATATGCATTTGAACAAATTTTAAAATATTTAATGGTCACCATGAGTCGGATACCGACTCGATGGCACCAAACAACAACAACAAAAGAAATATAATGGCCTGCAGCGGTAGCCCCGTGGCATCAGATCCCGTCAGATCTCGGAAGCTAAGCAGGGTCAGGCCTGGTTAGTACCTGGATGGGAGACCGCCTGGGAACACCAGAAGCTGTAGGCTTGGGAGAAGGACCTGGCAACCCACTCCCAAAAATTAACCTGCCATTGAAAACCCTATGAACAGCAGAGAAGCACTGACAATAGTGTTTCCCCTGTTGTACAGAGGGTCACTATGAGTCGGATACCGACTCGACGGCACCTAACAACAACAACAAGAAATATAGTATGCTGGGATTTAGCTCAGTGGGTAGAGTGCTGCTCTGCGGTCTGTGAGGTCCCGAGTTCAATTCCCAGCGCTGCAAAATGGGAGAAGGATGTGTCAATCCACTCCCAAGGCAATCCCGAAACAGTCAGCCATTGAAAACCCTATGAGGGTCGCTATGAGTCGGACTCGACTCGACGGCACCTAACAACAACAACAGAAATGTAGAAACAAAGGGAATTTATTCAAATAGTAAGACCCTTAAGGATTCCTGGAATGTGACTTTTAATAGTGAAGATATTTGTAGCTGTCGCCTCTACATAGGTGATTGCTACTTTCAATATATAAATGATCTAAGGTTCAGAGTTCTTTTTAATTTGCTTTATATCTTGAAAATGGGCCATGTTTTCCCATATATCTGAATAGTCAACAAATTTCTATTTTTGTATACAGAATATTACAGATTAGGCTTGGCACTATGTCGTATCTCTGTAATTCCAATGACTTGGGAGACAACGGCAGGAAGACCGTGAGTTCAAGGCCAGAGCCAGGCTGTGCAAATTAGCAAGACCCTGTCTTGAAATAATAATAATAAAAAAAAGGTGCTAAGAGTGCAGCTCAGTGGTACAGAACCTGCCTAGCACACATGGGTCTTGGTTTCAACCACAGAGTCTTGCGAAATAAAAAAGAAAGAAGCCAGGCGTGGTGCCGCACCCTGTAATCCCAGCAGCTCGGGAGGCGGAGGCAGGAGGATCACAAGTTCGAGACCAGAGGCAGTCTTCGTACTTTAGCGAGACCCTGTTTCAAAAAGTAAAAAAATGGGCTGCGAGTGCAGCTCAGTGGTTCAGCACTTGCAGAGCATGCAGGCAAGAGGCACTGGGTTCAACCCCTAGTACCACAAGAAAAAAAAAAAAAAAAAAAAAAAAAAAAAAAAAAAAAAAAAAAAAAAAAAAAAAAAAAAAAAGAAAGAAAAAAGAAAAGAAGAAAAGAATATATATATATATATATATATATATATATATATATGTATATATATATATTACATTTTTATCCATTGTTATTTACATTTTATATATTTTATCTATTTTATCTATTTTATCTATTTCTATCTATCTATCTATCTATCTATCTATCTATCTATCCAATCACACAGCACAGAGATTTGTATTGCCTTGGTTTTCCTGTGGGTATTATTACCACTTAAATTATTGGCTGGTCATGTTCTCTGCAATTTTTACTGTATATAGAGCACTGCGGATCATACATTACATTTTTTATTTCTTTGCCTTCCTCTGAGGATTGTTTCTTGCTGTCCTCGTTAAACTACTGGCCGGTAGTTCTGTTTTGGGGTGGGAATGCAATCACATTTTGTTATGGTGGTTGTGTTATGATTTTCCAAATAGTCTTAGGTCAGATCTATTAGTTCTAGGACAGAGTGTTTGCTACTCAGGCTGTTCTTTCTGAAAAGGTCTTGAGAAATTCAGAGTGGTACACCCTCCTTCGAACTGAAACTAAAACTCTAAGACCTATTTCCTAGAGTTGAATAAAATTGGAAATGTTGCTTAAGTTTTGCATCTTGTGGCTTATTGTTGGGCCCTTCACCAGCCTCCAGTAATTTCCCAGTTTGGAGGCAACTGGAGAATTTGAAAGAAGCTTTCCACTGTTTTCTTGGGCCCTCTTTCCAAGCTCAAGAAAACTGAACACTAAATATATCCTTGAATCCTAGGTGTATATTCCATACTGTGTGATAATTGCTCATACGTTCAATGCCGTAGAAATGTCTTTTGCAGGTGCATTTAGTGGTGCATGCCTGTAATCCACAAATCGAAGTTTAGTCCGGGCTGCCTAGTGAGACTCAGTCTCTATAGAACAAAATAACCGAATAAATAAAATAAATGTGCATCACCCGCAGCAAATGTCCTCATTTGAAGATTTAAAGTCACTTGAGTTTTCGTCCGCTTTGGTTCATTCTGCAATTTCTTGAGAAAGCTGTTCATATTTTGTTTGAAATTGCTGTTTCATAAGAAAACCAGGCGACAAACCCAAGCCATCATTATCCCTTGAAAATTGATGTTGTTTAAAGCACCGTCAAAGCAATTCAATAAAAAAAAGAAGAAGAAAAAGGAAAATTGTGGCATGATCATTTCTCTGAGTTGAGACAATAAAGATAAAACTCAACAGCCATGGATGAATTTAACCATTACTTTTAGGAAAATAGAGAGAGAAGGGACTATTATTCAGCCATATAGAAGAGAAAATTATGGCATTTGCTGGAAAATGGATGGAACTAGCGATCATCATTTTATGAGCTGTAAACCAGACTTAGAAAGATAAATATTGTATATTTTCTCTCCTATGTGGATGTTGGAACCAATATATATTTATTATTAAAACATATAGGTCATAAAATTACACATGACAAGAAAAGAGAAGGGATCTGATGAAGAATATTTGCAAAATATCCCAGATATTACAATAGGGGTGAAATATACAAATTACTAAAAAGGGACTATGTCACTCAATTAGACATCAATATATTTAATAATACAAATTATTAAATAAATATAAAGGACTATATTTTATATAAACAGTATTAGATTAAACTGTATTATAATAAATATTATAGTACATTAAATATTAAATGTTAAACTATATATTTATTATATAATATAAATCAAATATTAAATATATATTATTTAATAAATAAAGGAAAAGCAAATGCTGCCTATATGTTTTGAAAAGGAAAGCAAAAATTTATTATTATTCACAGGTGACAAAGTTGATCAACAACATTTTTAAGATTGTATACCTAAGGTATCGAAATTAATAAATGATTTGGCAAAATTATGAATTAAATTGTATTTCTATATAGAGAGAGACAAAAATATTTTCAAAAATATTTATAACATAAAAATAATGCAATAATTGAAATGCATTTACTAATTCTGAAATCAATTAAATCTCTGTGCAGTGGAGGAATATATATGTTTGAGTTGGGAGAATTTGCATTTTAAAGACCTCTTAGCAATATATGACACCCATATTGTAGGGGGCAACAGATTCCCTGATCCACTTGTGAACCTGAGCAGCCAGTTTTGCGAAAATAAGATATTTTTTGTGCTGTTTTTGTGGTTGGCTGGCTGTGCAGATTTTGAAATGAGAGCCGCAGTAAAATTCAGATAAAACTACTCCGTGTGGAATTGGCTGAGCCATTTAAGTGAGCGCAACGCCGCAGGTCGCAGCGCCACCTGCTGGACCGGGCTGGGAACAGCAGCCGGGAGCCGCAGTCTGGCCTCTAAGGACCAACATAGGGGAGGCTGGCTGGTTCCTAGGAAATATGGCCAGGCAAAATCCCCATTTATGGTAACCAAACATAAGAGGGTCGAGTCCTAGGGGAGGAGGAGAGAGAGAAGGAAGAGGAGGAGGAGGAAGGAGGAGGCGGAGAGAGGAGAGGGAGAAGAGAAAGGAGGAAGAAGAAGAAATGGAATAGGGGGAGTAAGAGAGAATGGATTAAATAAGAGCAGAAGGTTGGTCTACAAGAAAAACTGGCGGTTCAGAGGCGGAGGTAGGAGGATCACAAGTTCGAGACCAGAGGCAGTCTGCGTAACTTAGCGAGACCCTGTCTCCAAAAAAACAAAAACAAAACAAAACAAAACAAAATGTAAAAACTGGGCTGAGGGTGCAGCTCAGTGGTCCAGCACTTGCAGAGCATGCAGGCTCTGGGTTCAACCCCCAGTACCCCCCCAAAAAAAAGAAAAAAAAAGTAAAGAAAGAAAGAGAGAAAGAAAAACTGGTGAATCTGCTTACTTCACAAATGCAAGAAAAAATTTCGGAAGCATTCATAACAACTTCAAATAATGTGTTTGCAAAAGAAATTTCGGAAACATTCATAACAACTTCAAATAATGTGTTGCCAAAGGAAGCTTAAGAAATAATGTTGAAGGTGCAAGATGTGTTTACTTTTCAGAGCAAGTAATTTATGTATTGATGTGTGAGATTAAAGAAAAATAAAACTTTGTGAGATTTAAAAAAAAAACAAGTTTGTTGGGCTAGAGATGTAGCTCGGTGGTTAAGCGCATGTGTGCGTGCTTGGGGCAGTAGGTTAATTCCAAGTATTCTCAAAAGCAAACATAAAATAACTTTTTAAACTTAATTTTGGAAGGGAGAGGGAAGGAAAAAATATTCCAGCCCACTTAGAATGAGAGCCATAAGTGAGTCATGATGCCTGACAGGTCTGTTTGGGAACAGAGACACCCTTTATCTTTTCCACTTGTAACAATGTTTATTTTAGTTTCAGATTACGCTTCCTTTTTCCAGCATGCAAATGCCACAGAAACATAAATTATATCTCCATATCTGTAAATAGTGCAACCGAAAGACTAAATACCAGAAGTGGTTACTAAATATTAATGGATGGAATTGGGTTCACAGAGATATCATTTCACAGCCCACGGTACATTTACGTTTACTTCTGTTTGTTTTTCTGTATATTCTGCAGAACAGTAATCTTTCCAGACAAATGGCAAGAAAAGTTTTCTGTACCAAATTGGATAAACCAATAAGAAAATAGATAAATAAGTAGACATAAATGGATATACAGATATACTGCATACAGTATATCTGACTTGGAGATTTGTAATGATCCTTAATATACTGAAATCAGAGAGAAGTTTGTTACCATTGCTTAGCTTTCATTACATATTTTTATCTAAATATAGACCACTATTCAAACCCACTGATTTGCCTACTCTGTACTTTTTATTTAATAATAACGTTAGCATTGGTATTATGGCTTGAAAACATATACAAATCCAGCAGTTCTGTTTTTATTTTTTACTTGAGAAGTAATTAGACCTTAAACTGGGTGCGGTGGTGCACGCCTGTAATCTCAGTGGCTCGGGAGGCGGGAAGATCGCAAGTTCGAGACCAGAGGCAGTCTGCATAAGTTAGCGAGACCCTGTCTCAAAAAGTAGAAAAAATGGGCTGGGGGCGCAGCTCAGTGGCCCAGCACTTGTAAAGCATGCAAGCGCGAGGCCCTGGGTTCAACCCCCAGTACCGCAAAAAAAATAAAGAAGTAATTAGACCTTATATGCGTGTGTGTGTGTGTGTGTATGTATACACGCACATGTCTACATCAGGTCAATATAATGTATAAATATATACTATATACAATTATATTACCTTTACTGTTATGTATAAAAATTCTATCCAGGTGCATTGGCGCATACCTGTAATCCTAGTGACTCTGGATGCCTGTAATCACAGTGACTCTGGAGGCAGAGGCAGGAGGATCGCAAGTTCAAGACCAGAGGCAGTCTGCATAAATTAGCGAGACCCTGTCTCAAAAAAGTTAAACAAAATGGGCTGAGGGTGCAGCTCAGAGGTCCAGCACTTGCAGAGCATGCAAGCGCGAGGCCCTGGGTCAACCCTCAGTACAGAAAAAAAAAAATCCATATATGTTACATACATTATATGCATTTTATATGTAATGTTTACATGTTTATGTATGTGTTTTAAATATAGTGTTCATGTATGCCCGTGCAATGTTATATATTATGTATGTAATAAATATATAGTGCTTGTTGTTGTTGTTGTTGTTGTTGTTAGGTGCCGTCGAGTCGGACCTACATACAACTGGCGAAACACTATTGTCAGTGCTTCTCTGATGTTCATAGGGTTTTCAACGGCAGATTGATTATTGGGAGCGGGTTGCCAGGTCCTTCTCCCAATAGTGCTTGGTGGCATGTCTTAAATAAAAAGTATTATGGAGTCAAAGACCAATGACCTTAAATAGCTAAGAGCAATCATAATTTTACTCAAGAATTACAAACATTTAAAAGAAATTTCTTCTTAGATTATTTGAATCCACAGAGAGTCATCAAAGGCTAGTTTACCCAGTGTTTAAGAGGGAACTTTAAACAAGTGTACATTGTATATGTAAATATTATATGTGCTGCTTGGAAGAAGGCCCTGGCAATCCATTCCCAAAGCAATCCCGAAACACTCAGCCATTGAAAACCCTATGAGGGTCACTATGAGTCGGATACCAACTCAACGGCACCTAACAACAACATATGTGCTGTAGGCTTGTGAGAAGGACCCGGCAACCCACTCCCAAAAAACAATCAGCCATTGTTTTGCACTGAGGTTTTGCTCACTTGGTAGAGGGCTGCTCTGTGCTCTCTGAGGCCCTGGGTCCGATCTCCAGCACAGCATAAAATGGGAGAAAGACATGGCAACCCACTCCCCAAACAATCCCTAAACAATAAATCATAGCGCTCTAGCATCCAATGTCCTCAGATCTGCAAATCGAAGCTGGGCTTGGGCGTGGTTAGCTCTTGGATAGGAGACTGCCTGGGAATACAAGGGGCTGGGATTTAGCTCAGTTGGTAGAGCGCTGTGCTGCAGTCTCTGAGGCCCAGAGTTCAATTCCAAGCACCGCAAAAAAATGGGAGAAGGACCTGGCAATCCACTCCCAAGGCAGTCCCGAAACAGTCAGCCATTGAAAACCCTATGAGGGTCGCTATGAGTCGGATACCGACTGGACAGCACCTAACAACAACAACAACAACAAAGGCTTAACAGGAGGACCTATCAGCCCGTTCTCAAGAATATTAGCAATTGAAAACCCTATGAACAGCAGAGAAGCACTTACGTAGTGCTAGGCATGGTACAATGTTGTGGAGTGTTTCATTCTGATGTACATCAGGGCGCTGTGAGTTGGACCTGACTTGACAGCACCTAACAACAGCAACGATGCTATAGCTGATCTTAAAATGTTCCTTTACCATATCTTGTCAGATGTAAATCTCAGGCTTCCACATTCACCTGAAAAGTTAGAAACACAGCACGCTTCAGTCATGAGTCTACTTTCATTCCAAATATTTGTCAGCCTATGTCACGATACTACTTCTTTGCAAATTTCAGAACTGCACCAGGAGTAAAGAATGAGACTCTGCCTGATTTTCCCCCTTGAATTTACAAATACTGAACAAAATCTGTTAGACCTCACCCTGTAGCACTCAATTACATTCCGCATAAAAAACATAGTATTCATCCTAACGCATGCAGCCGTACCACTGTGGCATCCGATCCCATCAGATCTTGGAAGCTAAGCAGGGTTGGGCCTGGCTAGTATTTGCATGGGAGACCACCTGGGAACACCAGGTGCTGCAGGCTTGGGAGACGGAACCAGCAACCCACTCCCAAAAATCAATCCACCATTGAAAACCCTATGAACAGTGGAGAAGCACTGACAATAGTGTTTCGCCTGTTGTACATAGGGTTGCTATGAGTCGGATGCCGGCTGGATGGCACCTAACAACAACAACTCATCCTTATGTTGTTGTTGTTGTTAGGTGCTGTCGAGTTGGTATCAGACTCACAGCGACCCTCATAGGGTTTTCAATGGTTGACTGTTTCAGGATTGCCTTGGGAGTGGATTGCCAGGTCCTTCTCTCATTTTTGCGGTGCTGGGAATTGAACTCGGGGCCTCAGAGACTGCAGAGCGGTGCTCTACCAACTGAGCTAAATCCCAGCCTTCATCCTTACGTATTTAACCCAAATATTTATTGATGTTTAGCCTGTCTGCAATACATTCATCTTTTACATTAGCCATGTATTATTTATCCTGTGCACATTTTATGTTGTTTTCTTTCTATGAATTTCCTAAATAGACCATGCATTTCTTGAGTCTAATGCTGGAGTTAGAAGGTCCTTTGTTTGCCACAATATTTCTCATTGAAGTAAAATATGTGCTTCAAAGAATTTGCTTTATTTCCACATGGAAAATAATAATATATGGGTCCTTAATGGGAACACAATAGGCTCATTGTCTTCTGTGTCATCGTCTCTGACTATTGATGTTCTGTCCTCATTAATTATTCTAGGATTTGGCTTTGAGGTCCCTTTTCTGAAATTATGCCTATTATCTGAACATCATTCTTTCTTCATGTCTTCTTCTTAAGCGGAAATCCACGGTGACATTTTGAAATTTCACAATATGCAGAGACTTACTGAATGCTTCCTCTACACCAGTTACAAACTATTTTTAAAAATCCAGAACTTTTTGGTATTCATGTGCTATTTCATTCTCTGAATATATTTTCTTGGTCTAGTCTATGGCAATATGGATATCTTGCATTTCCCATTTATCTGAGCTGTTGGTTCAGATTTCTGCACCCAAAGAAAAGAAAATCAATACCTGTCCAATATAAGAGTGAAATATGATACCTGAGTAATCCTGCAAATACAATAAAACTGTGCGTGTGGTTGGCTGAGTTAGGTATCGCTATGCAGACAGAACCATATTTATTGTATAACTCTTATTTTGGCTTGAAGTATTTTTTTAATCAAAATAGTAAATGTGATCCCTTTGTTGCATTTTTGTTTTATTTTATTTTTGCCTTTCTTTTACTTGTTCAAATGTAAGTCCTAACCAGTGGCTGTTGATACACCCTCAATCTTGGGAAAACATACAGCTCTTCGAGAATTAAATGTATTGGCAAATTGAGAAAGGTTCTAGAAAATTAATTTTAAATGAAAAAAAAATCCAGCTGAGAATCATTATCATGTGCAACTGTAGGATTCAAGTTGATTAACCAAACTGTAACTATTTAGATTTAAATCTTCAAAACTGCTTCTATGAACTGCCTTATTGCTAAGTTTCTCAATACCATTATTTCACTCAATACTAACTGTATATAACTCTCTTTCATTTATTAAAAGTGCACTTACCTTTCAAATACTTTGAAAAATTGGTCTTCCCCTCCTTTTTTGCACAATTTTCTTTACCAGGTCATCACGATTTGGAAGCACCCACCCTCAAAATTTAGAGATCTTGCTTGTTTTTTAATAGCATTAAAATTCGTCTACCATGGCCTAAATCCTACCTGTTGTGTCCTGATCAGTGGAATATTAGTATAGCTTGTTGTTGCTAGGTGTCATCTAGTTGTGTCAGGGTTTTCAATGGCTGTTTTGGGATTGCTTCGGGAGCGGATTGCACATCCTTCTCCCATTTTTTGCTGTGCTGAGGACCAAATGCGGGGCCTCAGAGAGTGCAGAGCGGGCTCTCTACCAACGGAGCTCAACGCCAGCCCAGAAAAAGGCCTTACTTTTTATCTTACGGTTCATTTACACTTTATTTTTAACTTGAAAATCAGTGCCCACCCACTAGTATGTGAGAAATATACAAAGTTGCACTTTACATTGCCTGACTAGACTTTAGTTAATACCCTTTCTGCAACAATCAACCTATCTGTAAACATTTAGCAAGCATAGAGATACATTGTTTCTGATTAAAATAAGTGCTTGAAGAAGAGCTTTCTTTAAAAAAAGAAAAAAGAAAAAAAAATCTCCTTTTCATGTACTTGCCTTCGTAAGGACTTAGTCCCCTGTTTGTTTTGGGGGCCCTTCAGTTTAGATCATTTGGTAGAGTGTGGCTCTGCACTCCCTGGAGGCCCTCAATTCAATCTCCAGCACCCCAGAAAACGGGAGAAGGACTTGGCAATCCACTCCCCAAACAATTCAGAAACAATCAGCCATTGAAAACCTTGCTCAAGTCTCTATGAGTCGGACCCCACGGGACAACACCTAACAACAATATACTTTATTATTGCTATAATAAATACAAGCACTGGTATACCACATACTAGACATAAATATGTACAATTATGTTAATTAACAAAAACATAATTTTTTAAAAGATAGATTTTATGTTTATGTTAAGTTTCTCTCTATTTGGGCAGAGATAAATATTCTAGTTGTAGTTAAAATGACAGTACCAAATTAATAAATAGTATTTGGAAATGAACGTATGACTTGATTGTAAATGATTTTGATTGCTATCATAAAGGAAAATGGTAATGTTGTTCCTGGGAATGATTATTTTCTGTAAATTTGTCTAAACTCCTTTGCAAAAATTTCAAAACAATTTTGTAATTACTTCTTATTGGTTCCATATTTGTACCATTTGTAAGAAACAAGAATTTTCTAGAGAAGATTCTGTAAAATAAAATACCATATAATTATTAATAATGATCTCTGTCTTACAAACATTTTTTATAGGAGAGAGATTCATAGGGTTAAAGGCAAGTTGTTGTTGTTGTTGTTGTTGTTGTTGTTGTTGTTGTTAGGTGCCAGGAAGTCAGGTCCAACTCATAGTGACCTGGTGTACAACAGAATGAAACACTCCCTGACACTGTGACATGCCAATCACTACTTCAGTGCTTCTTTGCCATTCATTGTGTTTTCAATGGCTGATTTATTTCAGGATTGTTTTGGGAGTGGGACGCCAGGTCCTTCTCTCATTTTTTCAGTGCTGAAGATTGAACAAAGAGCCTAAGAAAGGGCAGAGCAGCCTCTAACAACTGTGCTAAACCCAAGGCCAATTAACAGCATAGTTTAACACTTATAAGCATTCTTTCTGATTAATTAATGGTTGCTTGAATGTGGCGTTCCTCAGGGACCACTCTTTAATTTTCTTCTAATGCTGGGTGAAGCAGAGGAAAAAAGATAGGAGCAAAATAACTATTTCTTCACCGTTTGTGTGAGAAAATGGCAGCTTCTAATAAACGTGAATGAGTTTCCTAACAAAACAAAACTAACAGGACATTTTTGATAAAAGCATGAAGGACCATGGCTATTAAAGTAACTGCTTATACTTGCTACCATACTATACTGTTTTAGTTGCTTTGCATTTAAAATGAGCTCAGTTTACTTAGCATTATATACTTAAAGCGGAACCCAATACAAAAAGCAGAGATTTTTGTTATATATCAATAATAGTTTATCTTTTCTTTCTGTAAGACATTTGTATTTCCTTACGGACTTAGAGAAATATACGGGCATACATATACACATTTGTGCTTAGATATTTATATAATTTATATATATATATATATATATGCATAATGTTTTTGTATTGATATTATAACTCATCTGCAAGAAAAAGAGGAGGAGGAGGAGGAAGGGGAGGAGGAGAAGGAAGAGAAAGAAGAGGAGGAGGAAGAGAAGAAGGAAGAGGAAGAAGAGGAGGAGGAGGAGGAAGAAGAGGAAGAGGAGAAGGAGGAGGAGGAGGAGGAGAAGAAATGATCATGACTCAGGTCTAAAACTAAGCAAAGATAATGTCTTCAAATTCAGACAGTCCCTTTGAAACGTCATTGTAAGTATAGAAAACAGTGTAATTAATTATCTGAAGATGTACAACACTGTAATTAATTATCTGAAAATGTATTCACAACGCTACGTTCACAAGTTTATGAACTGTGAACAGTTTGTGTTTTTGACACTAATTTACTGAGAGCTAGCCTCAGCAAGTCTGAGGAAATTCTTATATTCTCCTTCAACTTTTGAATTGAATAAATATTTTTCTGGTATAAGGTTAAGTGTCCCATTTGGGGGTGGGGTGGGGTTCAAGCTTCCAGTGACATGAACTCTCTTCTCTACTAAACTTGTTGTTGTTAGGTGCCGTGGAGTCGGTATCTGACTCATAGCGACCCTCTGTACAACAGGGGAAACACTATTGTTAGTGCTTCTCTGCTGTTCATAGGGTTTTCAATGGCTGATTGATTTTTGGGAGGGGGTTGCCAGGTCCTTCTCCCAATCTCTAGTAAACTAAAGGCGATTAATTACAAAGTATCTCATTTAGAGCTGTTCCTCTATCTGTTACCACCTGTTTCTTTTTTTTCTTTCTTTCTTTCTCCTGTCCATCCGTTAATTGCTGTCCCGGTTCAAGGGCAAATGGACCTCCGTCCATGTTCATTTGGTCGTCTCCCACAAATTAGTCCCTTCTGCTAAGTGTTATTTATGTAAGTGACCGCTAAAAAGCACCATTCAACAGTCGAATTAATGAAAAGTTTCATAATGCTCTAGTCGTCTGGGTGCTGACCAATCAGACAGAGATTCTCAATGTCCAGAATAAAAGAATGTGGACAGATCATTTTTTCTTCTTTTTCTTTCCTTTCCTTCCTTCTTTCTTTCCTTCCCTTCTTCTTTCCTTCTTCCCTCCTCCTCCTTCCTTCCTTCTTCTTCCTCCTCTCCTCCTCCTCCTCCTCCTCCTCTTCTTCTTCTTCTTCTTCTTCTCCTCTTCCTCCTCCTCCTCCCTCTTCCTCTCCCTCTCCCTCTTCCTCTTCCTCCTCCTCCTCCTCCCCTTCTTCCTCTTCTTCTTCTTCTTCTTCTTCTTCTT